>QNGE01003601.1:16371-50621 GCA_008508345.1 Paragonimus westermani
CTACAGCAGAGGCTATTGGGATCCGAATGTATAACCCACCCCTGTGCGCCCAAAAACGTTTTGTTCAGGCTCTGGATTTGCCCTGGCCAACCCCCCACCCGGTTAGCCTGTCAAGACCCATTGTTCAAGTGGGTACATAATTGCAGTGTGACATTGAACTGAATGACCTCATTAACCACATGTCCCCCCGTATACTCCCGTAACGATTCTCCCGTGAAATGTGTGATATAAATGTGATGTATTTAGCCTGATGATGAATCACTGAAAACGAGCTTGTTCGCTACACATTGTTTTTAAAGACTGAATAAATCACCATTCGCTCTCAATAGTGTCTGACAAGCAACCTCAGATATTTTGTAATGATCACACACAGACCGAGAATTAACGCAGTATCTACTCGACCTTACCGTACTGTCGTTTACACAGCTTTGCGCGTTCGTTGTTTGGTCCAACTGTGCACCGGGTATAGAGCCCAGTCAGCGGAATGAGGGGAGACATTCAGTTACCTAGAACGAAAGTCATAGCATTTCAGGCTAATTCCCTCAAAATGACCTTTAAACCATGCGCCGTCTTCTGGTGTGCACACAGGATTTGTGACTTGAAAACCATGCTGTTCATTTTGATTCCAACAATGCTAACACATTCAATTGCTGCCGCTGTTAGTTAACAAGGAGAAACTAACAAACCGGGTCAATACATACATTCTCCGTTTCGTCCCGCTGACGTACGGAAGGAATTCAGTGCGTTGCCTGTTGAACAGAGCGCAAATGATCTGCACACCGGACACTCTCCAGGAGGAAGTTACGCAAATTCGAAAAACTGTCTCCAGAAATTTATGTCCTGAAAGATTCATAAGTAAAAATATGCATTCCGGTAGGAAACTTGAACTCGTCCAGACAGCATAGAAAATCTCGATTTCCATCTGTCTGCCATCTAAGGGTGAGGTTATAGCAGTGGAATAACTGGTCGTAGACTTTCAAACGTGATCGGGAGTGCCAAGCCTGCATCAAGACTGATTCTGTCTTTCGAAACCTGCCCGGTACTTATGTCACACCTTCGTCGTTCCGTATCTACTCCCTCACCTGATGTTGTCAAGCTGGTCAATTTGGGAGAGCCACAAGATGGTAGTCGAAGAGGATTCGCAAACACCCACCGAAATCGTTTCGCAACGATTTGGGAAAACCCATTTCCAGTGTGATCGGCTCCCACTTGATCGACACTGACCAGCGGGTAAATCAGGATGAAACGTTCCCAATCATCTACAAGCTTCGTCAAGCGTGCTTCACAGCTGTTAGATTGCGACCACCTCCCTTGACCAATCGTTCCACATCCACTTGAAACCCGAGCAAACATGAACAACTGGACGCTGACTGACGCATGACTCATGATAGGCCCGTGTATCACGAATGCATTCGCTAACACTCCCACCGCCACCTCCGCGAATTTTACTGGATTATTTGGTTCGCACTCAATCTGCGTAATTGGGAAAGCCTGTTGGGGAGAAACCGGAAAAGGAATTTAGCAAACGTAACGGGAAGTTGGCGAGGACAGAAACTGATTGGTCCATTGCATTTAGCTGTTGTCACGTGGAAAGTGTGACCTGGTGAGCATATTTCCATTGGTGACGCATGAGTGATCCATCACACCCGCACAGAGACTAATTGAACACCGTCACTGTTCGCCAAAACCAACGGGAACAAGCAAAATGAACACGATTTAAATGTGCACGCTTTATTTTATTGAATTCAGGTTGCGTTCAGATGCAACAGAGAATCAACTACATGAATTAAGAAGGACATTTTGTAAATTAGAGTGATGAATGCCATGTTCATCGAACTCGAAATTGCTGCAAAAATGTGGAAGAAACAACATGTGAACCAGTTATCTGCCGGTGAATTATCGGTGTCAATCACACCACATATGCACTCGCTTTCAAATAATCTGATTCATTACTTCCTGTTTAACAACATCCGGTGTGTTCAATCAGACCAGACTGAGTGTGCCATGTTCCACGAAGAAGTTCAACAACACGTCCACATTTCCACGGTACTAATAAACAACTTTGGAAGGTGGATACATGAACAATCTCGACTGTTTCGGTAGAGAGATCGATCCCGGGAAATGAAATTACCAATTGGTGTGGACCAAGCCAAAATCAGAACTATAGACAAACAATATGACATTCACGTCCAACAGAATTCCTTCGAGTAGCCAGCAGGTTCAGTAAAACAATACTGGACTAGGCACTCCAAACGGTGATGCATGCATCATCGCGACAAAGTGCAACATAAGGCAACTAGCCATTTGCGCAACTCTCCGTTTGACAATACAAGACAAAACACTTGGGTCGAGGTCAAAGTAAATTTCAAACTGAGGAGAGGTGAAATATACGCGAGCAAACTCTTGGACCGGATAGTTTTCGGTCGGATTCTCACGCCTGGGCTGAAAACGTCGATGGACTGAGTAATATTTATGGTTATTACGACGGATTTGGTGATTATCGCCTTCGTGTGTATCACAAACCACGAGCCCTTTGTAACCGGTCTCATATGGTATCAGCGCCCGTTCTGTCGTGTCGATCGTTCTAATCCCCATGGGTTGATAGGTATATACTTAGTTTGAAGGAAACTCTGATGATACCACCAACCAATTCAGATGTCAAATGAGCGTGCTTGCTGAGGAGCTGAAGAAACCTGTGTCTGATGCACGAATGCCCTGAGTTGCTACTTCCGAATTTGCCACGGACAGTCATAATTCACATGTTGTTGGGTGACGACCTTCAAGGAATATGGACGTGTGCGCGCATGGCACACAAATATTGGTGTGCAAGCAGACCTATCACAACGTCTGGCGTAGCAACAGTTTTTCCGGTCATGTACGTCCAACCACTCACTTGTGCTACTCAGCCACTGCCAAGCCGTCTTCACTAAAATCACCACATTTATCTAAAAAGCAGAGAACTCGATGAAAGTTGCAAATTATACATTAATCGCACCAGTCATATACCAACCCACTGTTACATATATAGATTAATACTTTCGTCTCGACTGCTATTCTCTCAAGCTAAATTGATTCGAAAAACTTCAGCAAAACACGTCTGCAAGCTACTCCTAGTTTAACAAACTAGTTCAGTGTTGTGTAATTTGATGTGCTCACGGTTACCGACGCAATTATACAGTGACACACTCAGTAACAGCACTACACACAGAACGTATTGGTCGGAGCTATCACAATCGCCTCGTCAATTGCAAGCAACATGCATTACTTGTGCATTCGTCGAAATGATAACCCAGGTATTGGCATTGACCTAGAAAGTAGAATGGACACGTGAATCAATTGACAGTTTGGAGATAGAAAAGCAAGTCGTATCTAGTCCGTAAAAACTGTGTGGAATTTATGTGTCGCTGACGAGAAGCAACTCCATCACTGACCCATCACGAGTTCACCTCATTATTGACCAGTATCATAGTAGAGGTTACATCAAAGCCCCTCAGTTACTCGTGACCAACCGCTTTGATGGAATATCAACAAACCCAGCATGAACCCAACACGTAGATTAGGGACACAAATTGAACATTGTTATTTTCCACACACTATATCGAATGAGCAAGCCTACGGACTAGACATCCTTTGTCTGGACACACTGGAAGCTGAATGTACAGCAATTCACAAGGTAATGTGATTGTTCATTGAGTAGTCTTGATCACTTACGAACACAGCCGTCAAATTGCATCAGGTCATGGCACGAACCTGTTTGGTAAAAGAACACATCTGATTGAATCACCTGGCAAAGATACTCGACAGTCTCACCAAGATTGTACTAACGGTGTAAGAATTCCACACACACAACTGAATTGCAACACTTTGTCTTCCAAATATACAAAGTTGGAACGAGACTAGAATGTATTTGACACGTACGTTGACACAAATCCAACTCTCTCCAACTGCTCTTATTCCAGCCACAATACACTGAAATGCAAACGAAAATCCCCATTTGACCAATAGAGAATAGTTGGAAAAGTGAATTGCACATATAAACACTGCTATCTCTGTGTAGCCACGGTGCTTGTGAAACGAACGGAATGGAAACTCGTGAGGACTCAGTCTATCGGAGTACGTACAGATTGCACTTAACAAAACGAGATTAAATTCGTCTATCAGATATTACTGTCAAGCGGTTGAACGGTTACTCAATTGTCGGCCTACAGTCATGCACACGCCCATCAAAGAAGACTGTTGATTAGTGGAAAAGAAGGTCATTTTCACAGCTGGAAACATCGGGACACAATACAAACAAAATCATACAAACAGGCTCGGTCCAGAAACAGTATGACAACTTGTGGAAGGAAGACACCAAGGACTGGTATCCAGAACACGTTTTGGCTAGTGAATTATTCTCAGCACATTCCGAACAAGAAATACGACAACACTAGGAGACCAAACTCAATTTGCATACGACTTGACCACAATGCTGCTTCCTAACATATCAATTGCAAACGATTCATACCAACTACACTGAGGGGCCAAAATTTCAACACCGTCACAAGAGTTCAAATATTACACTGCTCATCATCTGATGGCTGTTCTGCCTCAGGTGGTTGGGCGTTACATCACCGTAGTGTTACACGAAAACAGATACTGGAATCTGAATATTCACTTGCGAATCAAAAACACATCATGCAGAACAGATTGTAAGTCTCAGTATGATTCTTCATTCGATGGAAAAGGGGGAATAGAACCAGAATACAAAACGAATTCCGGGAATGATTAAGGAGACTTACGAAAGCATTCTTCGAAGGAAAGCAAATCGGGAAGCGCTGCGATATCTTGAAATCCGTGGAACAAACAGCCACATAGATGGGAGAATGAGACGGATGGATGTAAGCAGGGACGCGGAAATTATAGCAGATATATTGGACGAAAGAGAATCGACCAAGCAAAACACAAAAATGACTTGGCAGCAAAAGTTGGAGAGAGACAGAAGAAGACAGAATAATACGTGAGGACGAAAAATTGGGACGGAAGCGATTGACGAAATCGATATGGGATAGTGTTCAAAATTGTATCAAGCTGAAAGCGTTGATTCGCACCAACCTGGAACTAATCCAACCGTACAGTAAACGAGAGGTTGTCATGGAATTCGGTTCAATTTTATGGAACGAACCCAAGTTCTTATTTTGAAGTCAACAGAGGTTGGTTTATGTCGAAATGAACATGAGTTAGTTGAAGAGAATGGAAGCTGTAGGCATGTCAGTCGTGATGGAATATGATAAATTTGCCTGTGAGAGAATTACACGTGACATTGCGGATGGTTATGGGAACGGACATGATGACACGTTACTGTCTCACTCACGCAAATCAAGTGTATTCTCATCTGCTGCCTCTGAAGTAGCTAATATTTTGGGTGGAATTGTGATTATGGAGTATTATTTTGAGAGAAATAGATGTGATCACTTTGACCGCATAATGCAGAGAACGCCGAATTTGTTGCGTGCTCGACAGACACTCCTACTAATGTACAGATCGGATGAGAATGGACCGGGATCGCCAGAAATCTCATGACTCAGCAAACGATCAGAATTACTGTATGCCTTAGTTACGAAACACCAGTCACTATTGATAGGGGAAATGAGTGTTTGGAATCTTAGTGTATTGGCGTCAATTTTGGAAAACAAACCGGATGCGCAGTCTGTGGTGAAAAATGATGTTGTCGCTATGTTTGGAAGGGATGAGTTCGATACGATGCAACCTGCCCACTGATGGTCCAGAAAATTACAACAAATGTTACCGCGAAACTAGTCATTCTTGTTCAAATCACGCTCACATCATCCAAAGCATTTGTCTTTGAATCAGTCTATATTCTGTTATGGGAGATGAAATGTCTGCGACAAATATCAGACTGCATGAACGAGTCAATCATGTGATCAAAACTAACTCACGTAAATCGCCCGTCGGGATACCTTTTGTGGAGGGAATAATGAGTGTGATATTAAGTTGGACTCACGAAATCTGACAACGTTTCGAGTTCATGCGCTAGCGATACGGTTCAGATTGTGTGTGTGTGAAATTTGGTAAACCAAGCGTTGATTTGCACACATGTTTCCCCTACGTGATATCCGATTTCTCTACCGGATAACCTCTATTCTGCGCGGAGACACGAATCTCTCACGAATTATTAACGACTCTAGTTTTGCATGCCAAGTTGTCTTGTTATCATCAAATGTTAGAAACTGGAAGGTTGAACTCACCTTTTACGCAGACGATGCCCAACATAAACACGACGAATGCTCCCATGAAACCTGCCATTCTCGAATGACCCACGGTGCAATCCAGCTTCCTCTTACTTATAGCGCTTTTGTAGTACACATTAGCATACCCTTGATGATCATCACAGTGTGATAGCTAAACCAACATTGACTCTACCTAGTTATTCATTAAACCAGTAAGAAGTCGTGGGATGTCTTTGTTAGCATGACTGTCTAGACGAATCGCTTATCTTGTGATTAGTGACGGTTTGATTTACAAGACCTGGATATCCGTTCAACAAACCCGATCTGTGTCAACCGCTTGCAATCAACTGAATGCAATGGAATTGAATCGAATACAACCAGCCTAAACCATTTAATCCTCTACACTCGTTTCTGGTAGGAAGTAATGGATTTCGGATAACTTGTGTAAAACTAGAACGTCACTCACAATTGATCAGAGCTGTCGCATCCACACACATTTCCAAGTCAGCTCCATTCGAAGAGAAGCACTCGACTGAAGTCCCGCTGTGCGAGAAGCTCGTCGCTACGCCATTGACCTCACGTTAAGCAGGACCGCATCATCCTACATAAACACACATCCACGTTAACTCGTAAGTAGTGTTCTGATTGGCCGACCACTTCGTGTGGAGACACAGTGAGTGTCCTGATAACTCCAATCGGTGATTCCATAACTACCACTTCTCTCCACATTGAAATGACATGAATCATCTGCGCTCAGAAGAAGTTCGTGTGGACACTTAACATCCTCCGGCCCGCAATCAATCAAGCCCCCAATTTGGAACAGTGACTGCGTAACGGAAAACAAACAGGCCGCCCATCACCTAAATTGACCGTTTTTCCGACTCATCCCAGTTGCTGTTTTCACATGATCAAACGCAGAAAACAAGTCTTGTTCCCCACTCTGTCATCCTCATGATTAACAGAACAGTTACTGTCTCTCTTCGAGGAGGGCGGACAGTCTGAGCGTCACTCAAGAACTATCATGATTGAGTGTTTGCATGCGATAATTCGGCCGTGTCTAGTGTGAGGTCAGTGGCGCAGTGGTGGGCACGGTTATCTCACAGAGGCTTGCTCGGAACAACAGTTCCGCCGGTGGCCAAGGTAGGCACTACTGGCGAGCCCTTCAATCTGCATCTAATTCGTGAGTCCTCATTTGTCGAACTGCACTAGTTACGGCAAGGCGAGGTAGAGCATTAATTAGGTCGTCAAAATATGAACTCCTTTGCCTCCCACGCTCGCTTTCGTTCACTCATTGCGTCTCCTTGAGTGTGAACTCAAGGGTTCTGAACATTCGAGTTTGGAGACGCAGTCAAATGTGACGCAGAGTTGTAGTCAGCATCAGAACCTGTAATACAGGACCGAACAAGAGGAGAGTGTGACCACTCACAGTACTCAGCTAGCATGGGGTAGATGGGTACATGATTTCGTTGAACTCATTCAAACCTGGCACATTTTTAAATACAATCACAAGTAATGAATGAATGGGATGTCTTTGTTGTTAAGTGCTGCTTGCCCAGTTCCGATGACCTTGCCGAGTGTTGAATATCCATGCAGTCGCAATTTGTCAGGCAACGTAGCATTTGATTTTCAATAACACTTGCGAATTAGCACGATTCATGCAGTTAGGTGTGCTGGCCGACATAGAGTGAAGCCTAAGCAATGCGTTGGATTGGGTTGGAGTGGATTGGGTGAATGCAAGTTCATTTGCAAACAACAAAAGCTGTAAGCAACTGCTACACCCACTTGGGACGTGGGAGCATTTTGCCAGTGTGCAAAACGCAAGCGTGCAACAGGTCTGGTCTGGGACAGTACACTTCCCACGTGATGCATAGTCAGCGAACTTGAACGGCTGGAAACTATGCACCCCATACTTCCCGTCCAGGGGCACAGCTTAAATATGATAAACCGATGGGGTGCATAGAGCATGTGACTAATAAATTCGTAATGTGGGTTTCGTATAAAGTGGGTTTCGATAGAGTAGTGTGAACATAACCTAGGTCACTCAGTCAATGCTACCGTCATCAGGTGGTATACTCCAATAACAATAAATTCTAAATACAGGATATCAGGCCCAAACAGCAGGCTGCACATGAAAACATTCTATACTGAGGCCCATTTCTTCAGACGTGCAATCTTGCTCAACAGAGGTTGGTTTTCAGCAGAATGGTGTAGCGAACACGCTCGTTTTCGGTTATTCATCATTGGTCCAATCACACAACATATATGCGAAACCAAGTTTTTAGGGCGAATCGAGCAAAAACGAATAGCAAGTTCACGCGAGGTCAGGTACATCATAGGCAAACACGGAGACAACGTTTTGATACGATTAGGTCAGGATTATGACGAAACTGGAACCATGGCGTTTTGATCAATCGTGGTGTGGGTGGTTGACCACGGCAATTTCAAAGCTAGAACGAGGCGCTTCTGTACGTAAAGGGGAGGATTAGTGTGTGGAATTCAGATCACTTCAGCTGTGCCCCAAATTTAGCAACCGAAAGCTTTTGAGTGAATGCCGTTGACACGGTGCATCAGACAAAAGAGGAAGCGAGCTTGACAGTATGTATAGAACCTGCTCATCGTTTTACTTCAGAGGTCAGCTGGGTGCCGCCAGAAATTAACACACCGAGGTCAAATCAAACATATAACGACCACAACACAGCTCGTTAATGTTTCTACAATCGAAAATACATGGATATCAGCAAATACACGTGAGTAGATATATGAAATGGTACTTCCCGAGAGAGTTTCCGATGGTCAGTGGTCGAGCACAAACAGAGAGTGTTCGAATTCAAGATGGCGGACAAGCGAGCTTCATGCAGGCATAAGTGGATCATCAAACATACTGCTCACTGAAAGGGGGAAGGAGGCGGAGAGTGGGAAGAAATTCCAAACGAATGGTACACTCCCTCCTGGGTTCGTGCCTGTGTAGCGCAGGAGTTGTAACCACATAAGTTCATGGGGAAACGTTCCAGTCATGAACTTTGCTCTAGATCAGAAAGTAGAAGGTCGCCTTCGGTTATAGACAGCTGCCTCACGTTTCTCCGAAATTGTCCGCTAGATTTCCTCACAATGACGTCTCTCACCAGACCGTCTTGAATTTCATGCGCCTTTTCGGTAACACATTTTGACCAATAACATCTTGGGGTGCCAAGTTTTAGCAGTAGCACGAGATGTCCCCTTTTTAGGCTTGGTTAAGTGAATTGCCGCCGTTGACTAGTCTGTAGCGTAGGTAGATAGCACCTCAGCTATTCGCCCCGAAACACACCGGTTAGGTATTACGTCACTTGCCATCGCCTGCTGATCTGATTTTCGTTGACCACAGCAGCTAAGAGTACTGAAGGATGACCTCGAAGCAGCAGTGATTTACATGGTGTCAGAACGTACTGGTCATCGGGATGGTCTATCTGCTTGACCAGAGGTCGGTCATTGAGAATCCTTTCAATCTCGAGTAGTGTAGTGTGTAAAACCTTGCCAGATACCGTTTGCTTCTCTGATGTCACTAAGAGGATCCGTTTTATTGTTCGGATGGTCCTTTCCCACGCCCCACCTCGGTGACTAACATTCTGTGGGTTGAACATCCAGTCACAACCGTGAGCTATGAGGACTTTGTATATCTTCCTCAGTCCACAACAGCAGCAGTTTCTTGACATCCTCGATAGCTCCCATAAAACTCGTTCCGTTGTCACTGTACAATTAAAGGCACATAACAATGAATGAGTATCCAACGAGTTCGTCACCTCAATGTGCATTGCCCTCGTGCTGAAACACGTGAAGAGGCAACCAGAACGCTTTTCCGTTCCGCGTCCTCGTTTGACACACATGCGTCCAACATAGCCAACCCTAGTGGTAGTGAATGAGCATAACTGCATCTCAGTCCAATCAGCAGGAAGTGGAGCCATGGCCTGCTGATACGGTTGGTAGAGCCATCGGCTGCACTGATAACACTCACATAGAACACTTAGGATCGTCCTCTTGGCTGTTGTTATCCAGTATCGTTGTCGTATAGCCGACAGAATATAACTTAATCCCATATGACCAATGATGTTGTGATAATGACGAATTAACAAACCGGTCACAATGTATTTCGCAGATGGAGTGATCGGGTGTTTCGCATCATTATTTAAAGGAGATTGTTGTAGTCGCCCACCTACACATAGAATACCATTGAGTAGGAATAGATTCAGCCTTTGAAGTGAGCTGCGACTACTACGGAGGACTTTTCTGAGCGATTCGGAATTTATCTCTATCGTCTTCTTACTGCTCCAGTGGGTCTGCAGTTTTTTCAATTCTGAATGAAATACTTGCTGCCGCACTAATCTACATATCTCATTCGTTGCTTTGTCAAATTCTGAGGCAGCCAGTCTTCATGTGCACACCGTTTGTCTTATTTTTAGATACAAACTGTTTATATGGAATAAGCCATGCGACAGTGCATACTAGTTTGTCCCACTATGTTATGTACTCAAACTTTAACATAAATAAATGTGAACGGTCTAGATTTTGGAGAGCAGAGGCATTGCAAACTTGTTCAACGTCCTTTATTGTGTCTCGTTTGGTTTCCACAGGACGTGGCTATTCGGTTTCCTTACTGCGTAGGAATTCAGAAACATCGGTCCAACTTCGGAGATTCGTGGGCATGGACGCCGCGCGAAACAAGGCATGCTGGATGGCGTTTTGTGTCAACATAACCCTACTGCTCTGGTCGAGAAGCTTCCTGAATTATGGCCAACCGATTGGCAAAACAAATTGGGAATCGATTGGACTAATTTGGCACACGGTGCTAAACGATCATTGAGTCAGTCCGAAACGTAGTAGATTCAATTGACAATTCTAACTCGAGCCCTATCTAACGAGCCAATTTAACCGCAACGACGGCTACCGCTAGCACGAACCGGGACATACTTGTCAAGCGAATGGAAGCCACCCGAGCTTTCGCGATTGTCAGGGAGCAGTGTTTAATTAGGCGATCGCCGGGCATCATAATGTAGCGAGAAGGCGTCCATCAAAGCACAATCTTTATTGTCCAAATCGCCAGTCACGTGCAACGCGCGCTCTCTCGTTTATGAGTCAAAATTCCAACCCGCAACACACACACCCAAACCCGGTTTCCGTTCTCAAGTCGTGTGCACTTCTGACCGGTTCACGTGTGTGGTCGGGGCCTTCTATCGGGGGTGAGGGGGGGGTTCCGCTTGCCATTCCTCGTCTGTCTGTCCGAGCTCCTTGCGCGATGGCTCGTCCGGCTGCTCGTGCTGTCCGCCATCCACCCAATGTTGGCCTTGACCGTATTCCAACATCGTGTCGAGATGTTCCTCTAAATGTTGAAGAAACCACGCCTCCGATCTGGCCGTCTGTCGTATTTCGCCTGCCCTGTCTCGCCCGTTGGTCCGATCCAGTCGAGCGATGACTCATCCGGCCGCGCACGTTGATCTTGATCCGATCGCAGCAGGCTTTTGAACGTACCTCCCTCGCGTTCAGGTATTTGGCCGAGCGTTCGAAAACTCGCTCCTCCGACCTGACAATCCACCACAATAAGATAAGCGAATGCTCCGTATCCTGACTCAGAAGCGTCGCTGAAGATATGCAGCTAGAAATCACTACTGAGTTCTATTCCGTGAGGTTTAATGCACCTTTGCAAACAAAACTGGTTGAGGCACGGCAGTGTCGCTATCCGCTTCGCCCACAAAGCCAGTTCTTCAACTTCAACTAAATTGTCCCATAACACATACAACTTACACAGTCCATGGAGTATGCATCGAGCAATCAGCGTAACGCGCGCGATGTAACCGAGTGGATCGTAGATCGAAGAAACATAGGAAAGTATGTTCTTTCGAGTGAACGGCTTGTCCATCGGTGGCACGTCGAACCTGAAGGCGTCATTCGTGAGGTCCCACTTCAACCCCAATGCCCTCTGCACGTTGGGTTCGCCTAGGTAAGGTGGCTGTGTTGATACCGTATGTTCCGATTCCGGTAGCAGTGATACTAGTCTCTAGTTGTTACTTGTGCACTTTGTGAAGTTGAAGCCGACTCTTCCCAATAGGGTCTTTAGCTGATTGGCGGAGTCGCTATCGCTATCAACGGTTGCTGTACTGAATAAACAGTCGTCCACGTGAAAGCTCTTCTTTGTGATCCGCAATATGTCTGCATCGCAATGGTCGGCGTTGTCTGAAATGTTTCCTCTCAAAGCAAACAGGGCAGCTAGGAGACGAAGCAGCGTCGAATAGACGAACGCACATGCGGCATTCTGTCAGAGAGCCTTGCATCTCAGCGTTCGTCCACCACAGAAATCTTAGCGTATCGCGGTCTTTACCTGGCACGCGAACTTGATGAAACATTGCTTCGATATCTACCACAACCGCAATCTTCTCTTGTCGAAATCGCAATAACACACCAGTCAGTGAATTTGTTAGATCCGGCCTCCATAGCAGCTGATCGTTTAGAGATTTGCCTGCATAGTTTGCTGCGCAGTCGAAGACAATTCGCAACTTCAATGGCTTAGCAGGCTGGAACACGGGATGGTTGGGTAGATATCATCGACAACTTGCTGTCTCATCCCCAGGAGCTAACTCGGCATGGCTCCAACTGATGTACTCACCCACAACGTGATATTAGTGCTGTGTCAAATCACCACACCTCATAAGGCGCTGTCGTAGCACGCACAGACGTTTCAGGGCGATGGACCTGTTGCCAAGTGTCAGGAGGGATCCACGACGCCGAGGGAGGGCTAATTGGTAATGACCGTCAGTTAAACCTATTCAAGTCTCCATCATCCCAATAGCCTGACGACTATCCACAAACATTTCTTTTACCTACGCGGGGCCCGCGTCGATAAAGTCATGTTGGTACAGTTTTTCCCAGTTGTCTTGTGATGCGTCAATGTCTACAAATTTCACTGCCGTACGGGCGTTGACTGATCTACCGACTGGACCCACTAGAATCCAACCTAGGACTGTCTTGACCGCGTATGATTCGTGCTTCTTTCATCTTCGCTGATCGAAAACCCAGTGCGCTTGCGAAACGTCACATTCGATCAACACACCGACATTGTCGTTGGAGTGTGAGCCAATCAATATAACACGAAATTTTGGTCATGACAATAACTGTTGAGCATTCGGACGAAATGTACGTAATTTGGGCAACGTCTCTACTGACCACGCTTGCTCAATACGAATAACTGTCCTAGAATCAACAGAAGCGACATCGAACTGGACGGCTACCGATTCAAATGCGGTCTCCCTATTAAGCATGCACGAACTGAGTTGCCTCTGGCTTCCCTGCATTCCAAGACTTCTGCTTACCGGAATATCGTTTTGAACAAATTTGTGGAACTCGCTCTATGTTTTACTTCAAAGGTCAGCTGGGTGCCACCAGAAATTAACACACCGAGGTCAAATCAAACATATAACGACCACAACACAGCTCGTTAATGTTTCTACAATCGAAAATACATGGATATAAGCAAATACATGTGAGTAGATATATGAAATCGATATGAACTGTAACCTACGTTCGAAACGGTACTTCCCGAGAGAGTTTCCGATGATCAGTGGTCGAACACAGACAGAAAATGTTCGAATTCATGATGGCGGCCAAGCTAGCTTCATGCGGGCACAATTATGTCATCAAGCATACTACTCACATAAGGAGGGAAGTAGGCGCAGAGTGGGAAGAAAGTCCAAACGGATGTTACAGTATGATGCGTATAAACGAGGTGTGAAACAACTGTCCTGGTAATTGACGCAGTGACGCCGTTGTTGATCCACGCTGGATTAAGCACACAGGTGCGGTCAGATAAGCACCTGGTCGTGCGATCCACGTAACTAGTGTCACAGAAACAAGTGAATGAGTACACACAAAAAGAGGAGGCTGGTTGAACATTGTGCGAACTTGTCCGTTGGGGGTTTTGAGAATGCAACAGATATCCCCTGATGGATTGGAGTAACACATGGATGCCTGACTAAATGTCACCAGCTATTCTGGATAGAAAGTTAGCATGCATTACACGACTCCATCCTTTCATATTTCTGAACAATCCCACTGGATTCCCTACTTGTTAAGTGTTAATCGCACTAGTTCGTACTAAATCTGACGACGCCATGGTGACTTACAAAGAGGACCACTGAATAACAATCACTCATCCCCAGTGCGCTTCCCATTCAAACATACCGCAATTGTATTAAACTGATCAATTTGGTTAGTCGATTAGGGGTGTGTAAAACAAACGTTGACGTCTCTGAATAACATTTTGCGTGAGCTCCTCAAGCAAGCTCGTGAACCGTAGAACAGTGATGACCATTAGGATGAACACGAGGTTCAGTGTGAAACTGTGCTATTTCTAAGAATGTCGCAAGCTGTTCCAGACTGAAATTATACCTACCCTTCCAAATACGTGGAACAAAACTGATCTACGGTACCGGCGTACGCCTATCTGGATCGGGTGCGAAAACGAAAGGGTTGCATGTCTGGTGACCAACAAGATCTAGTCTCGTGTATCTCTAGGTGTGTCAATAAACACACGGTTGTTTGAACTAGATAACCTTGAGCGAACACTCGGTGTGTTCTGTGGACTGGGTTTCCGACCCCTGACTACTCTCACTCACAAAGTTAACAACACATTGTGGGATAAACTGGTGACCACAACTGAAGTCGCCGCGACTTGAGGCACCACGTTAGTCGGTTGGTGACTGTTGGAGTTACGGGCAGGAGTGTCGTCTCAAATTGAACCTTCAATGAACACGTTACCGGTCACATGATCAACAAACTAATAAGCTGTGCGTTGGCATAGACCGCATCTGATAGCACGTGCCTGTGTGTGCACAAGAATTGGGTTGAAAAGTTTCTCACTAGTAAGCATGTTAAAATCAAGCAGCTTAATCACTTACGATCAGGCCGCTCAACCGTGTTAGGCCACGTTGTTTCATAAACCGTCGCATAATTTGTGCTCTGTTGAATTAATTGAGTTGACCAGGGACAAACCTGAGCTATGAGCTGTTCACTAGAGAAACATTCTCAAATTTTCGGTCACAAAGAAAATGTGACTAGCATCCGAATAAGTGGTTCACACAGCCAACCGAACACATCTGAGTTATAACCGGACTCGTTCATAAACACGAAGTATGAACGTTCTTGCAAGACGACTTGCAGTAGCCAATTGTCGTTCCCAATGTGTGCACTCTGACACAACATCCGAAGTCCAAACTAAAACGCGTGCCCAAGCAACAGGTCATCTAACCGAGTCGGGTTGGTGAACGGTCCCACCAAACCACTGGAACCACAGCCAACCTAGCTGACACTGGAATACACGTACATTCCTATTCAATTCGTTCGGCCCCATCGTTGCTGTGTTTTGGCCACCAGGGTCGACGATCGAGAGCACATGGCTGTGGACAGCTGAATTCATGAACAAAACAGATTTCCACATTTCCACGAGAGGAACTGAACAGTGACAAGTCTTCCCGAAATCCGCAAGACATCGTGCGATGTTTCCGGTTTACGGTGACATCTTAGCTTCAGACGTGACGTTTACTGATCATGCTAACAAAACGTCAAGTGATACATGCCATTCCTCCGTTCTGTGTCCTCGTCACCGAGCCGTGTCGTTCCACCTCCTGTCAATATATCTTAGTAGACCACCTGACCCACCTGTTTATACGGTTATCATAGAGTTCTACTCAGGAATATCCCCAGAGCCTTCACAATGTTTTGCGTCACCGCAATGTTGGAAAGTGGCTCTATTATAAATAGGGTTAATCGAATCGAATGTGGGCAGTCGGGGATTTCCACTATTGTGAGGTGTAGTTCCATTGTTCGGTCTGTGTTTGAGCACCCATTTCCGCATACACTATGCGGCACACACGACACCGGAACATTTGCCAACATACCCTGCTAGCAAGGATTACTAGACCCTCTAATCGGATATCGCGACCGCTTAATGCGCAATCCTTTGCCACTAATACATTCTCGCGTGAGTGCCGGGCCATTTGCGTAAGCTTGACGGAGCGGTAATTATGCAATCGGTTGAACGAATAGATTTCATTTTGGGAAACGTTCGTTGATATCACCAAATCGGGCTCAAATCTGATCGTGTCATCCATCGCTCGATGATTGTTGGCACACCGCACTCAAGTATCCTTAACCTAGCCAGTTGTCTACTTTGGGGATTTCATAGTAGTGAATATTGTCTACATCCGAAGCATGTACGCGTTTCGAAGTAAATGATGACCAACCGAATTATTTGCCTGGGGGGAGGTTTGCGGGTTAGTATAGTTTAGCTCCAGATTGCTGCACAGTCTGAATCCGGCTGTATCAGGCTGTTTTTATAATTCGCCGATGATGTGTATTCTGTTGGACGAACGTTAACACACACTTCGTAATGAGACCGTGCAAACGACGTAGAGCCCAAGGCCTGTTTCAATGTGAAAAATCATTTTGTGTTTGCATTGACTAGTTTTCTATTTGGAGATCTGACAACAGCGCCATCATATCAGTGGTAATATTTTAAACTGGTTTTTGGTACAGTTCAACAAACACTTCTGCAGAGCTCATCTCTCATATTTGATTAGCCAAAGTTTCCTGTTTGAGTCAGGTAAGCATACAGCGGATGAATTGACTGTGTCCACTATGTGGTTGAACTTCGAAATTCAGGATGATAGATTGTATTGTTCCCCTTAGCCGTTCTGATATCTTAATTGTGGTATTCGCCAACGACAGCATCTAACAGGTAGACAATATGAGAGGCAGAATATTCAACTTCTGGCGTTATTCGAACTTATTTCTCAGTTTGGTTGTGAGTGACAGAGTTGAGCTACTGGATGCGTCCAAGGCAAGGCGGACTGAAGCTTGTGCCTGAGTATGTTCACCAATCAACGTCGTTCGTTCACTTGTGTAACGTTTCACACCACAGCAGAACGTTTCAATTTATTGTTTCAAGTCAGTAGCTGAAGAGATTAAACAAAATGTAAACGTCATGCCACACGTCTTCAGTTCGTTTCGGTCAACTATATGAAAGTAATTGTGGACGAGGCAGTTCGGATGGAAGTTTCGGAATTTGGTCCATATATCGTGTGATAAACATTAGTAATCATGAAATATATATCTGGTGTGGATCGTGCGTGTTATATTCGTTGTTACAGTAATTTTGGACGAACTGCATTGAAGGTGGCATTATTTGTTGATGTTGATCAATACGTTCAGTTTATGGAAACTTGTCTTTTCAGCTTGCTGTCGGATTTAACACGATTATCGGTTCATATTTATTCTGCGAGCGTTGTCTCTTCTCTTTGACCTAATTCACTAGCCCAACGAACATCCCTAACATATCTATTTCAGAAATTGATTTCGTTTCGTCAACTGCTCCCGGAGTAAGATACCTCAGAAAAATTTACTTCCCGCGAATCTGTGAATCTTTTGCAGATAAACATTTGATAAAACCTCCTTTTGTTCCAATTCGAATTGACTTCGTTCCCATCAACGTTTGTTTATCTGAACTGAAGAATCCGTTGTTGTTCCACTCACGTTCACGAACGCTGCGTTCACGTTTTGTCTCGATCTTGACGACACAGCTTGCACACAGATTCCGATATTTCGAAAACTGATGACTTCACATTTTCAGTTTGTTCAATTGAAGTAACATTTTAAAATAGCTTACTTGGACGACACTGTTTTACGGAGAACTAGCCGCTCGTCGGCTATCCCAGAAGCCCGTCAGTATATTCCTCGTAATGTTTACGGGCCGAACAGTTGATGCGTGATACGGCAACACCTACACTTCGCCTAAGCCACCCGACTACGTTAAGAAATATATGATGATATTAGCCATCAATTCAACGTCACACACCAATTACGGTAATGTTCAATAATAACATCGCCAATCGAATATACGTAGATGTAAATATAAATTTCTCACAACCGAACAGTGTGGTTCTCAGTAAGTCCATCTGGACGATATGATCTAGATAGACCCACTCATTCATACGAGTTGACCGAATAGGAGGTGACACAGAAATTGAATCAACATCAATGTACAATGTGAGAATGCCGGTGCAATCGTCGAATGGTCCCAGTAGGAAACTTGACACGCGTACCGTTGCGTTCACTTTTGTGAGACAGAAATGTGATACGCTAATGCACAATTCACCTTCCAACCAACAAAAATTCGGCTCTTTAATAAACGGCATGCGAGTTTGCAAGAATTGTGCTGAATAAAATGGAGTAGTGCGACTTTATGAATAAGCAGTAATCAGCAAATCGGTGATCGCTCAATGCACAGAAGTAGGCACTACTAACAATCGTGAAATGCTTCATTCGCTCTTGGCAACTGACTGTCCAGCCCCAATGCACATGTGAATCGCTGGTGGGTTGTGAATTATAGTCTTGATATGCCTTTGTTATGTGAAAGTCAACTGAACGAATCTGCCTCTCTCAGTTCACTGTTTGAGCTACAATGTACTGCGTTTTCTCAACGCGTAAGTGATTGATGTTTTTTTTACCAGACATGAATATAGCAATGGTATGTGAAAAGATAAACAGAACCACAACCAAGACATTGCGTTCTGATGTGTCACACTTAGAAACCCAACGGTGGATGAAAAATAGTGACTAGCCACTTGCTTGACAAGCGCACAATCAGAGTAGAGTCTAATTCCAACGTATTGCGTCATTCACAAGTGTTGGAACGATTGTTCGTTTCGTCCATAAACAGACACCCAAATTACATATCCCAACTACCAATTGAATTCGATAGTGTGATTAGAGTAACAGTGGACAATGTCTGCATGTATGTCACCTAAGAATGGACCCATGACATGTTTGAATCGACGAAGTCAGCATCTCCGCCCGATTGCGTGCACAAATGCTTAACCGCATTCTGGAAACACGCTTTAACTCGTATGAAAATGTGAACAAGTTACTACGGTATGCATTAGCAATTATTTCTGGAACGCGCTCAAAATGAGCTGCAATCCTCACATATTGTTGATCGATTCAAGGAAACATGAAACCATAAAACATTCACAGCTTTCACACTAGGTTATAAATCAACAGGTTTGTCAGGGTAGTCTCGGACACGCCGGAAACATTGATTTGCAAAGGGCTTGGCAAAGTGCAGATGTAAGTGACCTTCAAAGCTGCCATGATCATGTACTTCCCCAGCCCATACGAGCGTTCTCAGCCGTCAAACCAACTTTGGCTGTCATCTCGACTACACGTCCGTCTTCTAATTGGGGCATCACTGTGGCGTCTGGATCTTCGTCTGGTCCACATTCCGACCCTGCTTTCATATTGGTCACTAACCTTCCAATTATGAACTAGTTTGTGACCATATTGTCCTCCGACTGAGCGACGTAATTACGGCCAGCCTTAGCACCAGTTACATGGAGGTTGTATTGCCAGGTCTTATCGAAAAACTTGCTGATTGACAGGGACATTTTACTGTTCTACGTATCCAGTAAACCCAAATTTTACGCTAGACCATAGGGCGAAGCTGATTTACGTTATCGAACGACCGTAAGTATACTGGCTCGATCAAAGTGTTGTCTTACACATGCACCTTGCAATGTACAACAGACTATCCCATCACTAGGATAATTTAGCGATGGCGTTATCAATAGGTGTTACAGTTTATAATACGTCATTGTCAAATCAGATGAGTGTTTGGTTGTTAGGAGCCGGCAAACACGTGTACAACACGTTTACAGAAATCCGGTTGATCGCACCATCACACGGTTAACAAAACGGTGTGTTTGAGTGATCTGATTCACAAGGGTTTCGCACTCTCACATGTTCATTCATCAAATGGCCCATCTCGAGCTGTTCAGCACGTGCCTTATGGTGGCATCAAATGTGTGTTGGGTTAACTAGCTAGTCTGTGAACAGCAGGAAATTGTGGTTTTTCCACTCCAGTGTTACTTTGTGCTTATTTTTACTACAGTTCAGTTTTTACATTGAATTGACAGAGTGTTGCTGGATATCAATCACCTCGATTGTATACAGTAAATGCCATCCGTAAACCACGCTGTTAGCGGAATGTTTGTTCACTTTTGTCTCATTGAGACGCGATGAATATGCGACTTGTGATAAATGAGGCTAGAGGTTTCTCCGGGAGCAATTTTTGTGGGATTTCTGGTGGACATCCTTAGTCCTGAGATGCACTAGTTACTGCGCGATTGAATTTGATGCATGAAATCGTGCATTTTCATTTCTTGTGTATAAGCCCGTAAGTGAGCAAATATATAGCATAGAATGAAGACAGCATTTTAGCGGTGGCCCCAATACCATCATGTTTAGCATATTTAGCTAACGCTGGTTCAATATGGCACATATCGAAAATGTTTATTGGCAAGCAATGTGCCCTCCTATAGTCTTCTGTAGATAACTGTATCATGATTCCCCTCATAGGTAAAGCTGGACAGTTTGAATGGAGACTGATTCCAGTCTACATGATTACGAGTATGCAAAAGAACATATCTAAATTTAGTAGCACGATTTATTCATGACACGCTCGTTGCTTGCAGTTTGCAAACTAGATTCACCAACGTGAGCTAACTGAATCGTCTCATGTCATCAGTCACACTGAGAACGAATTACCTGGACACAAGAGAGGAGGATGACCGGCAGACGGACATCAACCTTGAAGGTGAATCGGTTGAAAATTTGAAGATAGTTATCCACCATTCGATCACGATTCATAGAAATGAGGTGGAAAATTCACTTACTTTTGGTAAGAAAATTTCGTTGTGAACACGTTTTTCTCATAATGAAACACTAGGGAGGATGTTTACTCGTGATCACACAGACATTCTGTGGTGGATTGCCAGGTCGGGGATGCGAGTTTTCGAACGCTCGGCCAAATACCTGAACGCGGGGAGAGGTACGTTCGAAAACCTGCTGCGATCNGTTGGACGCCTTCTCGCTACAATTCAACGCTGGTCGCCTTGTTGAGCGTTACATGTTCACGTCTTCAAAATGGAGAAATCTGTAATGCATACCACAAAATTATTTCCACCACACCTAGTCACAAATACAGGTCTCGAGAATGCACGTTTTTCGTCTGTACACACTGAGACTTCATCTATAACGAAAGCAATGATCTTATGAATGATAAATTGGAATAAACCACAAAACAGCTTTGGTGACTCACGAATACAACCGTCAAAATGTTTGAGACGTTGACACCAACCTAGGAGTGAAACGGTGCATTCACCAGAATGGTCGATAAACCGAAATCAGCAGACCCATCTAACTGCGAAATTAATTCAGGCCAAATTCATCATGCGCTTGGAGTGTATCAAGTTTGCGGGAAATGTTTAATTGTCAACGAAGTGCTCCTAGGACGGCAGATATATTTAGGGTTGCGCGGAAGTGTTTGTTCATAAGAAGTGTATTTTCCCAGAATTTACATGACGGAAATGTTGACAGTTTTGTGTTGCACTCATGCAGACCAAACGATTATCCAGCTGTTTATTCCCGATTATCTCATATACTACAAAAGCGACTATGCAAATGAAAACGTCCTAGTGGTAAGGAACATAGTGTGTTAGCTGATTCACATGTTTATTTATGTGATAATGAACGCAAGCACTCTATGCAACTGAAGCAGAAAGTATGGAACACGATTTCACTGTCTCAGAATTGTACGAATCTCTGGGTACAGCAGGTATACGCAAGATGCCTGAGATTGGAGAGGTTAGTCTCACACGAATGGGCAAGTAAACCATTAGACAATGGGAAAGTGGAAATAACATTGAAATTGATAACAGACTGAAACCTCCTTGTAGATGAATGCTTGAAGTATTGCGCGTAGTAATTCCATAAAATCGTAGATGGAGAATTCAGGTCAGCTTTCTTCGGAACCTCGCTTCAGTTTGTGCGCGCGTTTATTCGCTTGTTGCAAGCACTGGTCATTTGTCAACTTGAATTGGGTTGCAACTATACGAATTCATGTGAAACAATATAGGACAACCGGTTGTATGCAGATTGTGTGTGGGGGATGAGAAAATTTAACACACTGGTTTCCCACGCCTTCTAACTAGACGAATGTCCGAATGAAACTCCCGACAAAGCAGCAGGAGAGATTACCCATGGAAAGGACGATAAGTTGATACCACCAAACGATTGTTCCCCGAAATATCATACTTTGGCTGTTGATAAACTGAGTGTCACTTGTTATGGGTCACACACCTCCTCATCTCTTACGGTCTCGTGAATGTTTATATGACCTCTTGGTTATTCAGACTTGTATTTCAAATTCCATTACACTGAGTGGAGTGTAAGGAACGGTGGTCGATGCAGTCATTGCAACCATTTTATGACAATTTTAGTTAGACGTCCGTCGTACTAGGTCATGTGCACCTCAGTCCATGTATGTTATTCTCAAGTGGAATATGTTCAAATTAGTTTGTTTCTCAAGAACACATGAATGTTTTATAAGACAACAGCATGCGTCAAATAATTTCGTTCGACATACGAGTTAATCACCTACCCCGCTCGGTAGCACGTCGCGGTATTCCATTCCGACGAGATGGCATCTGCCCGACGTAGACAGAACAGCTGACAAGGTGAAATCTTGCATTAGTCAATTCACATTATTTAAGCGCCCGTTAGAACAGGTCGGGAGTGTGGCATTCAGCCCTACTACAGTCACTGAATGGATTGAGCAACCTGGTGTGATATCAAGTGTCATACGAATCAATGTAATGTACAACACACTCATACCAACCCGAGTGAAATGAGTGAACTGATAGGCGGATGGAGACCATAAAACGTCAGTTTGTTGTTTATCACACGTCTCGATGCACAGGTCATGTTAAGACATGTCAACAAAAGGATAATCTGTGATAGACTAATGACGATTCATCTTACCCTGAACGCAGACCAGCCCGAACCAAAAATACGAAGGAAACTGCACCGATTCTGGTCATTTCTGTCCACGACTTATCGGTTGTATTTATATGTGGATTGAAACACATACAGATGATGTCCATTCACAGCGGTCCTACGTTGACAATTGGATTAATAACAAATTCACCTAACTGTCAGTTAGTTCGATCACACTAAGGGCGATGTCACAGTTAACGATCACATGAAAATGATATTTGTACACCAAAAATATTGATAACTGGCTGTAGTAAATTGGAATTAAGGGGAACAAACCCGTGTTTAGTAATTTATTTTGAATCATGAGACGATACGTTCGGAATGAAGACTGTGGAAAACGTGGACCAATGGTCATTGGTAGATCTGACGATCCGATTCAGGTTTTCCCGCTGACTGCTGTGCAGTCGTTGACTCCATCAGTGCCATACTTCGGTAATCAACTGAACTTTTCTAAGAAGTTAGGCCACAAAGGGAAGGAGGCTACAAGTATTATCATATCTCATCTCATCATGGTAGGTCCGGTCCAAAAGGGACTTTACAACTGATGAGTGTTGGAAGACAAACAGTAGAGGAAGTATGAAAACAAGACAAACCTACGTGACACCACGTGATTCGATATGACTAGCAAACAAGTCAGACTTTCGGACATCTGAGTGGATCCCGAGCATCTGACAACACTACTTTGTGTTGCACGGTCATACAATAGAAATTTCAGACGACTTCATCCACACAAGTCAAAATATCAGTTCGTCATGTTTCTAGCATACTGGAGAGTGCCTGTTATTCGAAAGGAGCGTTGAAATTGGGTGTGTTCACTAAGCGTGCACAGAAATCTCCCAATAGCACTCCACGCCTAACTTACCGGGGCAGATGCACCCCTTGAAGCACGTACACAATATGTGCATATTATCATGATATTATGTCTGGGCTTTCATATTCATACGTGATTCTTCACAGAAGGAAGTTTTAAAATAAACCTTGGATACCAAAGTCTACCAAGCCCACGAGTACTATGAAGGTAGAGCTAAGTTACTGAACACTTCCTTCTGCAAATACCACGGCAGAAGCCATTACCTCGGCAACGTGAAGTAGGTCTTTATGCCAGGGTCGACAGTCTGCCAGTGTCGTGATTAATCTCGAGCACGTGACTGGCAGTTAATGGGGCCGGTGTCATTTGTGGAGGACCTTTTACGTCATCCGCACAACGTCGAACAGATTGATTAAAGCGGTTGCACGTCACCTTGGGGACAGACTCTGTCATCATGACCTGCAGCTACTTCTCCGTCACTCTTATGTAGGCAGAGCTGTCTTCACAAGAATGTTGGTACACGCAGTGAGAATCGAGTGGGAGAGATGGACGGTCCTTGATGCCGGGCATTGACATCCTATTGGCGTGAAAACCGATAACTACTTTGGCCGTATAAGACGCCTGAGTAACAACAGAAACCAATCGACTTTTCAAGAGTAGATAAACATCATCGAAAGGAAATCAAACAAATGAGCGCATGGAATGCGGCCTACGGTTCAGTCAGGTGGACCGGTAAGCTGTTGACTGTGGTTTGCTGAATCGCCTTATAAATCGCTTTGGGCAACCGCTTGCATTTAATGTGTTTTGAAGTTGATATTCGTTGATCTGATCAACTATATATATGTTCCTCGCCAAATCGAAAAATGTTCTTATTAAACCCCGCTTACGCTGAACTGGGACAAAATTATCGTACCGTAAATTCTGCCCTGTCTAAGTAGACCTTGGGTAGACCGTGTATCTTATTGTGTCGTTGACTGAATGCATCTAGAAGTGGCACACAGTAATCCTTCTCTACTCTCTTGCGAGTCGTACATTCTTGCAACTGGAATTCACTATTTTCATTAACGTATCGACCTGTTTTTAACTGTCGACGACCATGATAATATCGTGTACATATAATCGACAAACCACGCTTCCCTCGACATGTTCATTCACTACGATTTCTGTTTGGACGATGAAAATGTCCTCGAGGATTGGTTCTAAAACACTCCCCGTAGTCACTCCATCGATCTGTGTGGAAAGTCTCCTTGAAACTGGAGCTTAACATTGGTTATAGACAAGTGGAATAGATGTTCTAATTTAGACAGCGAGGTGGGAAGCGATGTTCCGTTGGGACTGATATAAATGTGTGAAAATCGCACAATTTCAGTTTCAGGTCCGTTTTCTGGACAGCGATTCGATATACAGCAATGCCTTCAAACTTCCTCAAATGTTTCATAGCAGGTCGATCAGTACGAGGCTGTCTTTGTGGGTTTATCTAGCGAACGACCGTTTCATTAGTTCGAACACACTAACGAGCCAGTTTGCGAGATTGTGCTGAGGTGAGTTACACATGGACACAGTTGACTTGACTGGAACAATGATGTCAGCTTGTTGTATGCGCCGGCTTCCAGTCCGACGGCGTGGGGGTGAACCGATGATCAGTAGCGTCGACTGGCAATGTACTGTATCTTAACTGCATTGGAGATCGTGAGACTGTCATGTGTCTGACTGCGAACGCTTGGGAGGAACAGTGATTTGAAGTCCTGAATAGGAGTTGTTATCGGACCTAGGGTCGCATGTGTAAAGCTTCTTTAACAAGTGACCTATTTTACTGGAAATTAAGATATGATCTACATTACGATATGTACCTCACGTCTGGGTTTCAGTGTCTGATTGATTTTGACTATACGAATACTGTCATAGTCGAATTTGAACTGGTTGGCACAATGACGTGTAGACTGGCACGTGTTAGTTGGCTAGATCTCCCTTTGTCTAGCTTTATCTTAGAGTATACTGTTGGAAAGCCCGATATTCCTTGAATTAGCAATCACAACTCCAAGTTATGCACACCGACTAGGTAAAAGATTTCACCACAAGAAGGAACTGACCGAAATGATGAGCTGCAAATTAATTTGCATAGGGTTTGTTGTTCCCGGACTCCACTAGGTCAAACGAGAGTTTATTACTTACTGTACACTTGTGCATTAGTGAGGAAGTTTGGCGTTCACATGCATACATGTGTGAAAGGTGGTTGGTTGGTTGGTTGAGAACATAACAGTAAAATTCGTTTGAAAATTATCGTCGATCATGCGTTGTCCTCTCACTGTACACTCACGCTATGCACACGTGATAGATCACGTGGGTTCATTAAAATGAACTGTCTGTGTTGATTACCATCAACCGAAAAAAACTTCGTATATTTTACGGTAAATTGAAATGTTCGAGATGATCGGTGTTGTTAGGTAGTTTTTGGGTTGGTAAAGAAAAGATTACTGACGGGACAAACATGACAAACAGTACACGAGAACTGGCAGACATTTTCCACTGCAGACCTTCCACTACACCGGTTCCCATATGACTGAGTAAGCACCCTGCTTGAATCGTCTCAGTAATTACAGAGAATCCCCTTCACCGAGTATGCTAAAATGGAAGCTGTCACAATAAGATTACGCCGAATTTGACCACATGAACGCAGAAAGCCAGGCCTGCAATCACGTTGTCATTGTACCAACTCAAACAGCTGGCGAGTGGCCTACGTACATAGAAAGCTCAACGGACACGAGAAAGATATACTTGACTTACTAGCCCTGTTTATTTGTGCAACTCCGTGCTGTAGAGAAGCAGCAACAAGAAAACTAAACAGATGAAACCTCTCCGTCGTAATTCGTTTGACTGTATTTGTTCACAAACTGGACAATTTCGCCATCATTTTAATTCCCCGTTGGGGCACGACAAGCAAAATTTAGGTCAGATTACTACAGGCATGCTCGTTTGGCTAGACCGATATTATCTCCGTTTACCATTTGGTGACGATCGTTCGAATAGGTGGGCCATCGGTCTCGGTGCCATTGAACTAGCTTAAACTATTCGGTAATATAGCGACCAATCTCAAAACAGCAGTCCCGACGGTTAGGAAGCTGAATGCCCGCCGATAATACTGTAATCACTCAAGTGTTAGAGAATGCTGTACACAGGATGTGAATCCAGTTTACTGATAGTCAATCTCCCGACAATCCTATTCTGGAAATGAAAAGCATCGCATGTACACACACCCGCCACCATATATCATTTTACTGTCAACCAGGCGGTTGCCATCTTCAGTTGCATGTCTCGCTAGAGGTTATCTCAGTCAAATTATCTATTAGTCTGCAGTCCACATTACCCATCGTTTCGCGTACTGCTTCCACACTGTTAAATCGGAATGCAGTAATTGCTCAGTTGTGTCACTGTGCAGTACAACATTGTTATATAATCTGTTCTACTGATGGTCTGTTGCTCGCACATTCCAGTTTGTGCTTATAAGAAGTTCATTCACACTTGCTCATGATTCACTCAAATGAAACTCTATTGCTCCTACCGACAACCACCTTCTGATGTTTATGTCGTAGATATGTCATTTGCGACTCATAACTTGTAGCTGTTTGCCACCGCAATTCTGGTGTTAAGTATTCGGATGTGAGTCGAGTTAGAGAACTGCCCCAACACTTCGCTGTAACCGCAGTCATCCCAGTCGAAACGGGGATGAACACGCATTTCAGTTAAATTCATTTGGCCTGATCGTCTCACATGTGAAACGTCCCATCAATGTACACAAGTGGTGCGTTAAATTTGGGAGCTGAGCCTGAGATGCGCGTTCATCTCCTTTCTGGCTGGGATGAGGGAGGCCACAGCGATCTATCTCAGCCCGGCTAAGATGCCTGTTTTTGGGCAAGCCAGTCAGTTTGGACTGCGGATTTGGTGTCTGAGTCCAAAAGTCCTGTCGAGTCCAGTATTACGTTGGGTGTTTCAGTCCTGCCTCCAGCTGTCAAGGCATCTGTCAAACTGCTGTTCTAATGACAATCGGTCTACTCCGCCCTCGAGACATGGTCTGCCTGATCTATTTGGCCGTTCGGATGACGACAAAGACCGAAGCCTACGTCAGTCTGAGTGTGTTGTCCACTGACGTATGCGTCCTATGTTCTACAAATGCACCCACGCGTTGAATTCCCGCCATGTGCGTGTTACCTCAAAACCCCCTCAGCTTGGTAACCGAGCCCAGACACACTAGCCATATACACCCCTACTCCAAGCCAAACTGAGATAACCAATTACTGGGTCAGTCAAACCACTCATGAGCAAATTAGCGGTGTGACCACGTTCGCTGGTGAGAGCCAAAACAACCTTTCATGACCTCCTAAACTGATATCAAGAAATCGTAACTTAGAACATCGATTGTGCTCCCAATTCTCCCAGTTGATATGGAGTACTGTGTAAACCGCGCGTGGTGTTTCATAAACTGCAAACGATTTGAACTGCGTGACGCAGGGAATACTCAATTATAAATCTTACTTGACGGCAAAACACTCACTCGGAGACGTAGTTCCATTGTTCCTTTAAACCTACCAAACCGAAGGTGAACGTACAAAGCCTATCAAGTTGGCTCCATGGAACAGATTTCGATACGGCTGCGAAACAATAGACATTGCAAATGGACGCTGTCGGCCATTCGGAACAATGTCACTTTAACAAGGGTGTGGACCATGAAATTCTCTGTTCGCTTGTTTGCTTGTGATCTACGGCTGCCCGTAGAAGGTGGATCTGGAGTTTGTCCACAATGTGGTTGAGGACATTCTGTCCACTAATGTTGAAAACTTTGTACCATTCGAAGGTGTGATGTTACTTCGCCAATATCACACTCGTAAAAGCAAACAACTAATGGTCATTAGAACGAGGTAACTGTGAATGAGGCTTGTAGTGAAACATTGGTGAACAGATTTCCCCTTGTGTGAACTAACGTAACGAAGTTTGGGAACAAATCGCGGTGGTTATGAGGATTTTTGTGTGAAAATATTTTCTGACCGAGGCGTGCAGTTGCGACATACCCTTAGTTGTGCCACCCCGATAAACTTCGCAAACAACTGGCACTGAATATGAAGGCGACTGTCGAGGATTCCGACGTATGCCGACTGAAAATTTGCATGAATGCACTGAGCACCACATTTCCCGAACAGTCGACAAAAATGGGACAAGCCAATTTTAACTGGGACTAATAGAAAGCCGATTCTATGGAATCACATTTGTGTTGATCAGATTTAAACTGATAAGAAAGATGTGTAAAATGTAATGCAATAAACGTTTCAGTATAGGAGTGCAGGTTAGTGCACCCCAGAGAAGATGAGGATGAACAAAAAAATTCGGATTGGATTACGAAAAGAACATACGAACCACTCATTATATAGTACGCTGACAAAGTTGCAGAAAAGAGTGAGTAAGAGACCGTAAACACCCAAGCAGATTAGTTGCCATACGATCATGGTCTTGGCCTATGCAATCATTAACAAAAATACTGATATGACCTGCCTGAACCTAAGGTTCTCGTCGTTTCTTCACCGGCGATGTACTATGATTACGTTGATGACCTACTAATCACAAACGGCATGCGCATTTGCGGTCGCACACATCGCAACCCCATATATGCATGTCACCACGGCCTATGGCACCGATGGTTCGCTTGTGTACCGCGCACTTCTATTCTCGGCCGCGCAATAACTGCTCAGTGAACTTTCGGACACCCGTCCGAATCGCATTCCCCCAGGCAATCCTGTTCAACGATAGATCTTCACACCATTCAAAATCGCTTTCACCGCGTAAGGGACTTACCTGTACAACATCATGGTATCTCCGTTTTGGACCACCAGGGTTTCGCTTTCCTGTTTTCAACTGTCCACACAGAAGCTGCTTGGGAATACGGTCATCGCTCATTCAGCGGACGCGACCTAGCCAGCGGAGCTGATTCAGCACCAGCGTGGCTTCCATCCCGTTCATATCCGCTCTCCGCAGTACCCCAGTATTCCGAATTATATCCGACAACCAGAACGTCCCCAGACACTACACATGGAAGCGGCTCATATGGCTCAAGTTTCACTGGCAAAATGCCCACGTTTCACTACCGTGTAACACTATAGTCAGCACCATTAAGTGGTAGACACACATCCTGGTGGCCATCTTCAGGCTATGGTTCTTCCAGACACCCCTTTCAGGACGTCCGAATATAGCACTAGCCTTCACCACACGCGCTCTCAACTTGCGGTCCATGGACAAATCTGCGACAAATTGCTATCCAAATAACAAAATGTTCGTGTAGTTGCCGCAACATCTCCACTGACGCGAATTTGTGGGGTGGAGGTGCTGTTTCTGCACCTAAAAGAAGGCAAACGTTCTACCTGCGTTGTTGTCCAATCCAAACTTCGACGCGAAGGCTGTCGCTAATGGTTGCAGTTCTTCTCTATGTGCCGATAATGCGCTGTTATCTTCGAACAGAAGCATGTGCATCTTTGAGGTCTGTAGCCGGGTTGGGGAGCCGAAACGTCGGATATTCAATAGACGCCCGTTCGTCCGGTACTCCACCTCAACACCATCCTCTTCAGAGTTCTGAAAAGCAACTGTTACCATGGAAGTCAAATGTAAGCTAAACAGGGCTGGGGCTAGCACACAACCCTGCTTCACGCCAATGACGACGTCAAAATCATCAGAGGTCGATCCACACGATTGCCTTCATGCCGTCATGCAACAGACTAACTACACTGACGAACTTACTCGGACATCCAAACTTATCAAGCACCGTCCACATCACCTTGCGGCTCACACACACAGGTAAATGCGTCTCAATTACCAAGTCGACCTGTTATTGATGAGCAAATCCTCCTATTCACAGAGGGATGGCCTCCATTCTCGAAATAGTACAACCCACCCTCCCCAGCGAACCGCAGATGCCTTCAACTCTTGGTTGTGTAAATAATCCCAAGGGAATTCTTCAGATTCATTTATGTGTGGTATGTTAACAGTCATCGAGCGATGGATGACACGATCAGGTTTGAGCCCGATTTGGTGATATCAACGAACGTTTCCCAAAATGAAATCTATTCGTTCAACCGATTGCATAATTACCGCTCCGTCAAGCTTACGCAAATGGCCCGGCACTCACGCGAGAATGTATTAGTGGCAAAGGATTGCGCATTAAGCGGTCGCGATATCCGATTAGAGGGTCTAGTAATCCTTGCTAGCAGGGTATGTTGGCAAATGTTCCGGTGTCGTGTGTGCCGCATAGTTTATGCGGAAATGGGTGCTCAAACACAGACCGAACAATGGAACTACACCTCACAATAGTGGAAATCCCCGACTGCCCACATTCGATTCGATTAACCCTATTTATAATAGAGCCACTTTCCAACATTGCGGTGACGCAAAACATTGTGAAGGCTCTGGGGATATTCCTGAGTAGAACTCTATGATAACCGTATAAACAGGTGGGTCAGGTGGTCTACTAAGATATATTGACAGGAGGTGGAACGACACGGCTCGGTGACGAGGACACAGAACGGAGGAATGGCATGTATCACTTGACGTTTTGTTAGCATGATCAGTAAACGTCACGTCTGAAGCTAAGATGTCACCGTAAACCGGAAACATCGCACGATGTCTTGCGGATTTCGGGAAGACTTGTCACTGTTCAGTTCCTCTCGTGGAAATGTGGAAATCTGTTTTGTTCATGAATTCAGCTGTCCACAGCCATGTGCTCTCGATCGTCGACCCTGGTGGCCAAAACACAGCAACGATGGGGCCGAACGAATTGAATAGGAATGTACGTGTATTCCAGTGTCAGCTAGGTTGGCTGTGGTTCCAGTGGTTTGGTGGGACCGTTCACCAACCCGACTCGGTTAGATGACCTGTTGCTTGGGCACGCGTTTTAGTTTGGACTTCGGATGTTGTGTCAGAGTGCACACATTGGGAACGACAATTGGCTACTGCAAGTCGTCTTGCAAGAACGTTCATACTTCGTGTTTATGAACGAGTCCGGTTATAACTCAGATGTGTTCGGTTGGCTGTGTGAACCACTTATTCGGATGCTAGTCACATTTTCTTTGTGACCGAAAATTTGAGAATGTTTCTCTAGTGAACAGCTCATAGCTCAGGTTTGTCCCTGGTCAACTCAATTAATTCAACAGAGCACAAATTATGCGACGGTTTATGAAACAACGTGGCCTAACACGGTTGAGCGGCCTGATCGTAAGTGATTAAGCTGCTTGATTTTAACATGCTTACTAGTGAGAAACTTTTCAACCCAATTCTTGTGCACACACAGGCACGTGCTATCAGATGCGGTCTATGCCAACGCACAGCTTATTAGTTTGTTGATCATGTGACCGGTAACGTGTTCATTGAAGGTTCAATTTGAGACGACACTCCTGCCCGTAACTCCAACAGTCACCAACCGACTAACGTGGTGCCTCAAGTCGCGGCGACTTCAGTTGTGGTCACCAGTTTATCCCACAATGTGTTGTTAACTTTGTGAGTGAGAGTAGTCAGGGGTCGGAAACCCAGTCCACAGAACACACCGAGTGTTCGCTCAAGGTTATCTAGTTCAAACAACCGTGTGTTTATTGACACACCTAGAGATACACGAGACTAGATCTTGTTGGTCACCAGACATGCAACCCTTTCGTTTTCGCACCCGATGCAGGTATATGGTGGGGTAGGTATAATTTCAGTCTGGAACAGCTTGCGACATTCTTAGAANGGGTAGGTATAATTTCAGTCTGGAACAGCTTGCGACATTCTTAGAAATAGCACAGTTTCACACTGAACCTCGTGTTCATCCTAATGGTCATCACTGTTCTACGGTTCACGAGCTTGCTTGAGGAGCTCACGCAAAATGTTATTCAGAGACGTCAACGTTTGTTTTACACACCCCTAATCGACTAACCAAATTGATCAGTTTAATACAATTGCGGTATGTTTGAATGGGAAGCGCACTGGGGATGAGTGATTGTTATTCAGTGGTCCTCTTTGTAAGTCACCATGGCGTCGTCAGATTTAGTACGAACTAGTGCGATTAACACTTAACAAGTAGGGAATCCAGTGGGATTGTTCAGAAATATGAAAGGATGGAGTCGTGTAATGCATGCTAACTTTCTATCCAGAATAGCTGGTGACATTTAGTCAGGCATCCATGTGTTACTCCAATCCATCAGGGGATATCTGTTGCATTCTCAAAACCCCCAACGGACAAGTTCGCACAATGTTCAACCAGCCTCCTCTTTTTGTGTGTACTCATTCACTTGTTTCTGTGACACTAGTTACGTGGATCGCACGACCAGGTGCTTATCTGACCGCACCTGTGTGCTTAATCCAGCGTGGATCAACAACGGCGTCACTGCGTCAATTACCAGGACAGTTGTTTCACACCTCGTTTATACGCATCATACTGTAACATCCGTTTGGACTTTCTTCCCACTCTGCGCCTACTTCCCTCCTTATGTGAGTAGTATGCTTGATGACATAATTGTGCCCGCATGAAGCTAGCTTGGCCGCCATCATGAATTCGAACATTTTCTGTCTGTGTTCGACCACTGATCATCGGAAACTCTCTCGGGAAGTACCGTTTCGAACGTAGGTTACAGTTCATATCGATTTCATATATCTACTCACATGTATTTGCTTATATCCATGTATTTTCGATTGTAGAAACATTAACGAGCTGTGTTGTGGTCGTTATATGTTTGATTTGACCTCGGTGTGTTAATTTCTGGTGGCACCCAGCTGACCTTTGAAGTAAAACATAGAGCGAGTTCCACAAATTTGTTCAAAACGATATTCCGGTAAGCAGAAGTCTTGGAATGCAGGGAAGCCAGAGGCAACTCAGTTCGTGCATGCTTAATAGGGAGACCGCATTTGAATCGGTAGCCGTCCAGTTCGATGTCGCTTCTGTTGATTCTAGGACAGTTATTCGTATTGAGCAAGCGTGGTCAGTAGAGACGTTGCCCAAATTACGTACATTTCGTCCGAATGCTCAACAGTTATTGTCATGACCAAAATTTCGTGTTATATTGATTGGCTCACACTCCAACGACAATGTCGGTGTGTTGATCGAATGTGACGTTTCGCAAGCGCACTGGGTTTTCGATCAGCGAAGATGAAAGAAGCACGAATCATACGCGGTCAAGACAGTCCTAGGTTGGATTCTAGTGGGTCCAGTCGGTAGATCAGTCAACGCCCGTACGGCAGTGAAATTTGTAGACATTGACGCATCACAAGACAACTGGGAAAAACTGTACCAACATGAC
>QNGE01003601.1:51634-80184 GCA_008508345.1 Paragonimus westermani
CAACATTTAGAGGAACATCTCGACACGATGTTGGAATACGGTCAAGGCCAACATTGGGTGGATGGCGGACAGCACGAGCAGCCGGACGAGCCATCGCGCAAGGAGCTCGGACAGACAGACGAGGAATGGCAAGCGGAACCCCCCCCTCACCCCCGATAGAAGGCCCCGACCACACACGTGAACCGGTCAGAAGTGCACACGACTTGAGAACGGAAACCGGGTTTGGGTGTGTGTGTTGCGGGTTGGAATTTTGACTCATAAACGAGAGAGCGCGCGTTGCACGTGACTGGCGATTTGGACAATAAAGATTGTGCTTTGATGGACGCCTTCTCGCTACATTATGATGCCCGGCGATCGCCTAATTAAACACTGCTCCCTGACAATCGCGAAAGCTCGGGTGGCTTCCATTCGCTTGACAAGTATGTCCCGGTTCGTGCTAGCGGTAGCCGTCGTTGCGGTTAAATTGGCTCGTTAGATAGGGCTCGAGTTAGAATTGTCAATTGAATCTACTACGTTTCGGACTGACTCAATGATCGTTTAGCACCGTGTGCCAAATTAGTCCAATCGATTCCCAATTTGTTTTGCCAATCGGTTGGCCATAATTCAGGAAGCTTCTCGACCAGAGCAGTAGGGTTATGTTGACACAAAACGCCATCCAGCATGCCTTGTTTCGCGCGGCGTCCATGCCCACGAATCTCCGAAGTTGGACCGATGTTTCTGAATTCCTACGCAGTAAGGAAACCGAATAGCCACGTCCTGTGGAAACCAAACGAGACACAATAAAGGACGTTGAACAAGTTTGCAATGCCTCTGCTCTCCAAAATCTAGACCGTTCACATTTATTTATGTTAAAGTTTGAGTACATAACATAGTGGGACAAACTAGTATGCACTGTCGCATGGCTTATTCCATATAAACAGTTTGTATCTAAAAATAAGACAAACGGTGTGCACATGAAGACTGGCTGCCTCAGAATTTGACAAAGCAACGAATGAGATATGTAGATTAGTGCGGCAGCAAGTATTTCATTCAGAATTGAAAAAACTGCAGACCCACTGGAGCAGTAAGAAGACGATAGAGATAAATTCCGAATCGCTCAGAAAAGTCCTCCGTAGTAGTCGCAGCTCACTTCAAAGGCTGAATCTATTCCTACTCAATGGTATTCTATGTGTAGGTGGGCGACTACAACAATCTCCTTTAAATAATGATGCGAAACACCCGATCACTCCATCTGCGAAATACATTGTGACCGGTTTGTTAATTCGTCATTATCACAACATCATTGGTCATATGGGATTAAGTTATATTCTGTCGGCTATACGACAACGATACTGGATAACAACAGCCAAGAGGACGATCCTAAGTGTTCTATGTGAGTGTTATCAGTGCAGCCGATGGCTCTACCAACCGTATCAGCAGGCCATGGCTCCACTTCCTGCTGATTGGACTGAGATGCAGTTATGCTCATTCACTACCACTAGGGTTGGCTATGTTGGACGCATGTGTGTCAAACGAGGACGCGGAACGGAAAAGCGTTCTGGTTGCCTCTTCACGTGTTTCAGCACGAGGGCAATGCACATTGAGGTGACGAACTCGTTGGATACTCATTCATTGTTATGTGCCTTTAATTGTACAGTGACAACGGAACGAGTTTTATGGGAGCTATCGAGGATGTCAAGAAACTGCTGCTGTTGTGGACTGAGAGTGCGGCCGCGAATGAGCTGGCCGTTTGGGTTTAGTAGGTCATCAGCCTAATCATAGTACACCATTGGCGAAGAGACGAGGAGCCAGTTAGGCTCAGGTAGGTCATGTCAGTGTACTGTTATATATTATACTCCTGTTAACGACTGCATCTGCCAACAGCCTGGTTGTTGACATTTAATCCGCTCTTCTTTTCAGAAACCTCGGTGTCTGTAATCTCCTACTCATTCGTTTCTTCAGCTTTGTTTGTGTACTGTATGATGAATGGTCTGTCTGTCTTTTTGTAGTTCAATGTGAATTTTGTTTCCCATCCTCATCTTCTATGGGATACACTAACCTGCAATCCTATACTGCAACGCTTCTTGTATCACACTTCAAAAATCTTTCTCCTTGGTTTAGATCTCGTCATTGCAGCCTCTCTCTGTTTAGTTTCCGAGAGATAAGGGTTTCCTTCCCTATTTAGCAAATCAACCGGCTAACCAGCACTGGCCGACTGGACAACAAGGCCCCACTGGCACACCTCCCGGTCGTATTCCTTCGAGTTTACACTGGATATGTGGTGTGTGGATGAAACTGCAAGTGGTCGGCGCAAGCCAATTGCGAGGATGGTTAAGCGCAGGCGTCCTTGGTTTCGGTCAGTGTGACAGGCTAATCCGAATCAGATGCCGCCAACCGTGTTTGTGATATATCTGAGTGCTTGAAGTTCTTTCTGTTCTCAGTGAGCATGGAAACGATACAGACGATGGAATAAGGAGGGGAATGAGGTGCAATCAGGTAGTGAACAATGGAGCAAATGATTCAAGTGTCACGCGTATGTTAATCGATGAGCAAATGAGGTGAACAGAACGCAGTCGCTGAAACAAAAGGCGCGCCATAGAAAAGTTTGGAAACGTGGTGTGAATCTGACAGTGCTGTGATGAGGCATTAAATGGAATGCCAAGATAGTGCTAAGTTTACTTGGCACCTCCTTCTGGGCACATAAGGTCAGATGAACTGAAAACGCGCCCGTTCAGTGACTGAAAATCAACACCGGAAGCCTTCGAGGGAGTTGTGGCTAGGTTCTACACGATCTACCACGAAGACGTTGAGCAACGTGTAGAGATAAACCAATGGTCCCAAACATTCAAAACAAGATTGAATCGTACTATTGAACAAATTGTCAAGGTGACTAGTTAGACAAACTCAACAAACTGGAACAGGCTAGGAATGAACTATAAATACACAAGAAGACATTCATACCTAAAAGAGCTGTTCCAAGCAGTCAACAGGTTGAAAAGCAATGGGGACGAGCGGAGATCTCAAAAGAGGGATGCATGCACCACTCAAGCAAAGTACAACGGACGACAACTGGCTATTCGTACAACCATCAGATTGACGTGACAAGGCGAAATCGTCCACTTCAAGGTCCAGTTAACGTTCAAAAACAGGGAAGGCTAAATGTACAGGGATAAACATCTGGGGGGATGGGGTTGGTTCGGATTTTCACACGTTTTTACTTCGAAAGTCGATAAAGGTGCCACTAAATGCATTGTTATACCATTCTAAGCTGTTTCAATTTAGCCATTAAGATTTCAGGATGTGTTCCAGTATTTGACTGCGTAATGCCCTCAATTTGAAGCCTATGTGCTGCACTCCGCATGCACATGTAAGTTGCAAATAAGATTTACTTTTCTCAGTGTTGGCACTGGATGGCTTGTCAGAGTAGAAAACATGTGCATCGTTGCGTGTAGTACAGTGTGCATAGGTGACGTATGTGTTTGGAACAGCTGCAAGTTCATTCTTCGACCTACGACGAGTGAGGCATAAACACCTTAGAGAGGTAATGATACACACATGCGGTCATAGATGATTGGGCTTAGATAAGACGATCCGCTCCTGCCTAACGTGAGGTCAATGGCATAATGTAGAGCTTTAATCAGAGTGAAACTCGAGTCGAGTACCTATCCTCGAATGAAGCTGACTTAGAAGTCTGTGGGGATGCGACAGCTCTGAGAAACCGTGAGTGACTTCCAATTTATATAAAATCCAAAATCCTGTACCACCAGCCAAAAATGAACATAGAATGTTAAACAGGTTTGGCTTGTTGTATTCTATTTACGGCATTCAATCAGCTTCACATCCGTCGACAGTTAAATAACACAACACTTATTTCAATCGAACTCAGGTGGCTTCAGTTAATTCCGAGTGGTCTACACAGATCGAGTTAAATGAATGTATGTGTAGGTCTCGTGAATTAAACTGACATTAATCAAAGGATAAACGACCCGTCTAGACAACCATAGTAGCAAAGACATCCTACGAGTTCTTACTGGTTCAATGAATAACTAAATAGGATCGCTATTCGTTTAGCTATCACACTGTGATGATCATCAAGAATATGCTAATGTGCGCTATATAAACGGTATAACTAGGAGGATGCCAAACTGAACTGTGGGTAATTCGAGAATGGCAGGTTTCGTTGAAGCCTTCGTCGTGTTTATGTTGGGCGTCGTTTGCGTGAAAGGTGAGTTCAAACTTACACTTCTTAACAGAGAATGACAACATAGCAACTTCGCATACGAAACGAAAGTCGATAATAATTTGTGAAAACTTCACGTTTTCATACAGAATAGGAATTATCTGGCACAGAAATCGGACACCACATAGGGTTAGAACGTGTGTAAATCAACGCGTGGTTCACCGAATTCCACACGGTCAATTTGAACCATACCGGTAGCGGGTGAACTCGAAACGGTGTCAACTTCCGTGAGTCGAATTTAATATCACATTCACTATACCCCCAAAAAAAGGTATCCCCACGGGCGATTTACGTGAGTTGGTTGTTATTACGTCACTGTACACCATTGGTCTTGATCACGCAGTGCATTATTTGTCGCATCTATTCCGTCTTCTATGAGGGACAATAAGTTGATCTAAAAATGACTACTGTGAGCGACGTGAACGTGGTCTGAACAGAATTGACTAATTTTACGGTATCATTTGTTGAAATTTGTTAGACCATCAGTGGGCACGTTACGTCATACAGAATTCATCCATCCTACACACAGAGACAAAATCATCTTCCACCACGGACTATGCGAAGGGTGTATTTTCCGAAATTGATATGAATACACCAAGGTTCTTCACATTCATTTCTCCTATCAATAATGACTAAGGTTTTGTGACTAATTTGCTGCAACCTAACGTATACAGTAATTCTAATCGTTTGCTGATTTATGAAAGTTTTAGTGCCCTCGACTCATTCCCATCCGATCTGGATATTTGTAAGGGTGTCCACCGATTACATGAACCATCTAGCGTTTGTTACATTATTGCACCGAAAATCGGCACATCTGATTCTCTCTCAATAAAACTTCCTAACTACAATTTCACCCGAAAAATTATTTATTCCAGTGGCAACAGATGAGCAGACAGTTGATTTGCGTGAGTGGAACAATAAAGTGTCAACATGTCTATCCGCAATGTCATGTAATTTTACCACTGTTAAACTTCTAACGGAACTCTTGACCTTGATGGATTGAGTATCCACTGGCAAATTACGATATCCCAGTGGTTGTCAATGAAAAGGTCAAGTTAGTGTACAAGCTTAATGCGGTGACGCTCGCCTGGACCGTGACTTGCCCCACTCGGTTGCCCTTTTCCCTGTTCCGATCCGGGTCCAACTGCCTCATGCGTGCCAGTTGTAGTGTTCCAATTGGTTGAGTGTGCAGATGGTAATTGCATACGTGCTTGAGTGCGTCAGTGTGTGGACACGCATGTGCAGTTGGGACAATGGGCGTCACCGATACTGGACGGCTTGTCACGCGATGAGTGGCGTGAGAGGGCAGCGCGAAGGCCACAATTTTCTCATATTCCTTTACAACTGTCATGTCTAGAACTCCCATTCTCTTCAAATGATATTCATTTCTACATAAGCCAACTTCTGTTGACTTCAATGTAAGAACTTGGATTCGTCTCATAAAATTAAGCTGAATTTCATATTGACCTCTTGTTTAGTGTACGTCTGAAATAGTTCCAGATTGCTGCAAACCACCATTTCCAGCCTACTATGATATGTGCTATTGCGCTGATATCAATGTCTCCCTACGTTCTGTAGCGTCTCATTTTTGTGTGTTTTTTCCGCCCATTTCTTTGTTACATATTTGTGGATCTGATTGCTGTACGACTTTTCATTCGCACAACAAATCTGCTCTGTCTCATCCCTACATTTATCGATCTGCTCTACTTTCCTCCCCTAAACTTTCGCAGCAATTTACCGTAGGCTGTCCTTTGGAGAATGCTTTCGTAAGTACCCTGATTATTATTTAGAATTTATGAGCGAAGATGCATCGTAGATGACACAATTGCGGTCCCTAAAATCTGGTTTTGGGATTTCGTTTCCAGCCATCATTTTGCATCGAATGAAGATATAGTACCACTTGCAATCGGTTTTAGATGAAGTCTGTTAGGTCCAAAATTGATGACTCAGCTTCCAGCATTTGCTTTCCTGTAACATTGTAATGGTACACTTTCATGTCAGCTAAGTCCAAAAAGCAGTCAGCTGACGACCTGTTGAATATTTGTACTCTCATGGTGGTGTTCAAGTTTTGGCCGAACAATGCAGTTGGTACAGATGATTTACCACTGGTATATTAGGAAGCCACAGTATGGTCAAGCCATATGCAAACTGCGTTCGGTCCCCCCAATGCCGTCGTGTTACATGTCCGGAATATGCTGAGAATAATTCACTGCCCAAAACGTGTTCTGGATACCAGTCCTTGGTGTCTTCCTTCCACAAGTTGTCATACTGTTTCTGGACCGAGCCTGTTTGTATGATTTTGTTTGTATTGTGTCCCGATGTTTCCAGCTGTGAAAATGACCTTCTTTTCCACTAATCAACAGTCTTCTTTGATGGGCGTGTGCATGACTGTAGGCCGACAATTGAGTAACCGTTCAACCGCTTGACAGTAATATCTGATAGACGAATTTAATCTCGTTTTGTTAAGTGCAATCTGTACGTACTCCGATAGACTGAGTCCTCACGAGTTTCCATTCCGTTCGTTTCACAAGCACCGTGGCTACACAGAGATAGCAGTGTTTATATGTGCAATTCACTTTTCCAACTATTCTCTATTGGTCAAATGGGGATTTTCGTTTGCATTTCAGTGTATTGTGGCTGGAATAAGAGCAGTTGGAGAGAGTTGGATTTGTGTCAACGTACGTGTCAAATACATTCTAGTCTCGTTCCAACTTTGTATATTTGGAAGACAAAGTGTTGCAATTCAGTTGTGTGTGTGGAATTCTTACACCGTTAGTACAATCTTGGTGAGACTGTCGAGTATCTTTGCCAGGTGATTCAATCAGATGTGTTCTTTTACCAAACAGGTTCGTGCCATGACCTGATGCAATTTGACGGCTGTGTTCGTAAGTGATCAAGACTACTCAATGAACAATCACATTACCTTGTGAATTGCTGTACATTCAGCTTCCAGTGTGTCCAGACAAAGGATGTCTAGTCCGTAGGCTTGCTCATTCGATATAGTGTGTGGAAAATAACAATGTTCAATTTGTGTCCCTAATCTACGTGTTGGGTTCATGCTGGGTTTGTTGATATTCCATCAAAGCGGTTGGTCACGAGTAACTGAGGGGCTTTGATGTAACCTCTACTATGATACTGGTCAATAATGAGGTGAACTCGTGATGGGTCAGTGATGGAGTTGCTTCTCGTCAGCGACACATAAATTCCACACAGATTATACAGATTAGATACGACTTGCTTCTCTATCTCCAAAATGTCAATTGATTCACGTGTCCACTCCACTTTCTAGGTCAATGCCAATCCATGGGTCATCGTTTTGCTGAGTGCACAGGTAATGCATGTTGCTTGCAATTGACGAGCCGAGTGTGATAGCTACGACCAGTAAATTCCACATACAATGTTGTTACTGAGTGTGTCACTGTATACTTGCGTCGGTAACCCTGAACACATCAACAGTAAATCAGTTTGTGAAAGTGAAAGCCCCCTTTATCAAAGTTTTTCAAATCTATTTTGCTTGAGAGAATGCTAATCGTGACGAATGCCTTAATCTACCTATGTAACAGTGGGTTAGTATGTGACTGGCGCGAAGGGTGTATAATTTGCAACTTTCATTGAGTTCTCTGTTTTTCAGATAAATGTCGTGATTTTAACGGAGACAAGGCAATACCTGTGTAGCACAAGTGAGTGGTTGAACGTACATGACCGGAAAAATTGTTGCTACGTCAGACGCTGTGATAGGTTCGCTTGCACACCAATATTTGTGTGCCATGCGCGCACACATCCACATTTCTTAAGGATAGTCACCCAACAACCTGTGGATTATGACTGTCCATGGCAAACTCTGCATCGGTAACTTAGAACATTTGTGCATTCAACACGGTTTTCTCGAGTTTCACAGCAGTCACGCTCATTTGCCATCTGAATTGGTTGGTGGTAACATTAAAGTTTACTTGAAACCAATTGTGTAGTTCACAGTCCAGGGGAATTAGTACGATCGACACGGCAGAACGGGCGTTGATACCATATGAGACCGGTTACAAAGGGCTCGTGGTTTGTGGTATACACGAAGGCGGCATTCACAAAATCCGTCAAAATAATCATAAATATTACTCAGTCCAACGACCTTTCCAGCCCAGGCGTGAGAATCCCACCGAACACTATCCGATCCAAGAGTTTGCCTGCGTATATTTCATCTCACCTCAGTTTGACACTTATTTTGACCTCGACTCTAGTGTTTTGTATTGCAAAACAGATAGTTGCGCAAATGACCAGTTGCCTTACACTTTGTCGTGATAATGCATGCATCACCGTTTGGAGTGCCTAGTTCAGTATTGTTGTACTGAACCTGCTGGCCACTCGAAGGAATTCTGCTGGATGTGAATGTCATATAATTTGTCTATAGTTCTGATTTTGACTTGGTCCACACCAATTTGTAATTTCATTTCCCAGAACCGATCTTTCGACCGAAACAGTTGATATTGCCCATGTATCCAGCTTCCGAGTTTGTTTATTAGTAGCGTGGAATTGTGAGTCAGTCGTCCCCTGATATTTTAGGTCGTTGGCTTATAGTTAAGTGTTGTTGAACTTTTTCCTGGAAGATGGCACACTGAGTCTGGTCTGATTGAACACACCGGATATTGTTAAACAGGAAGTAATGAATCAGATTATTTGAAAGCGAGTGCATATGTGGTGTGATTGACACCGATAATTCACCGGCAGATAACTGGTTCACATGTTGTTTCTTCCACATTTTTGCAGCAATTTCGAGTTCGATGGACATGGCATTCATCACTTTAACTTACAAAATGTCCTTCTTAATTCATGTAGTTGATTCTCTGTTGCATCTGAACGCAACCTGAATTCAATAAAATAAAGCGTGCACATTTAAATCGTCTTCATTTTGCTTGTTCTCATTGGTTTGGGTGAACAGTGACGGTGTTCAATTAGTCTCTCTGGAAACATGCTCACCAGGTCGCATTAGCCACTAGTAACGACTCGGTCCGGGTTACCAATTATCTCTCCTTACCCCAGTGACCGGGCTGTATATCCGGTGCACAGTTGGTCCAAAACAACTGATGCGCTAGGCCTCAATACCCCATGTAAGCGGGATTGCATCTACGGTAGGACAGAATAAATTTCGAGAAAAACGCCCAGTCACTCGGACAGAAAATAATTATCAAACCTGAACGCTCAACCACTCTCGCTTGTGAGCAGTGATCAGGTTGCCCGACCGTCTAGAGAGGAGACACAATAATTGTCCTGTTAACTACAGCCGAGATCACTGATCTAGGAGGTCCTAATCGCGGGGTTATCGATTGGAGTTAACAGGACAGTTACTCTGTCTCCTCTCGAGACGACCGGGCAACCTGATCACTGCTCACAAACCAGCGTGGTTGAGCGTTCAGATGTGATAATTCGGTCGTGCCTAATGTGAGGTCAATGGCGCAGTGGTCAACACGGTTGCCTCATGATTGGAATGGCCGGAGTTCAAATCGCGGCCGTGGCAAGGATATGCACTACTGATTAGCTCTACTGAGGGCGAAACTCGGGTCTAGTGCTTCTTTTCGAAAGAGGCTGGCTGGAAAGTCTATCTGAATGCGAACGCTGCGATCAAATGTGAGTGATGGTCAACTTGAAAATAAACCAAATCCCCGACCACTCACCAAACAATGATTATTGTGGAATATCCGATATTACTTGCCAGATACTAGTGAGAACAAATAGTATTGTATTCAATCTTCATAGATCAGACAAATGACCGTATGATCATTACACAGCAACTAACATTAACCCGATTATCTGCCATTTGTTCATGCTTGGTTGAAACTGTTATCACTTCCCAAAATGAGAACGCGTGAACATTCAGTGAAATACTCACTGTTAAAAATCTACAGGCACAACGTTTCACATTACTTCATGTGCTGAAATCATGTATCACTTGGATACGTATTACATTCCAACCGGTTTCTAATACGTGTTCTTTAACCAACAGTAGGCCGAATTCGATAGAATCCAGCCAAATGGAATGAAACGGAGATTGACTGAATCACCGAGACTCAGCGATAGGCCAGTAATTCGCTTGACACCGAGAGTTATACACCATTTAAACTAACGAACTGTTTCGTTCTTTCTGAATGAGGGAACGTCTAGCCAGTGTAGGTTTGGAAGAGATGAGCCTTGCGGATATGAGCCGTGACATTCCTTGTCTAGTCTGAGTAACCTAACCCATCCTGATAGTCTCAGTCTGGTTTCGTTGCTCCACAATATATGGTACTCTTTCGATTCACATGTAACTAGTGTGTTGCTATTGAATAAGGATATGAAAACGGTGTATGGCAGGATGTGCATGATAAAAATATCGGGTAACGAATTTTGATGCTACAAATCTTGTAACCAGACAGTCATTAGAATAGTTAGAAGGATGGTGACTTATCAGTCAAGTGACAGGTGAACAAACAGAGTGGAACCTAATGAAGGTACTCATTGTAATCCACAACCTTTCTAGTGATAGCTGCTTTAATAGACAAACACACGCGGTCAGTAATGACATTTGGTTGGTTATCTCAAATTAACTGAATAACATGTTCTCATTCCTGCAGTCAGACTAGGATCTGTAATCGTCGGTTACCATAACGTCCACAGAAGTTCGGAAAACATTAGGCATCTGGCCAGCAGGCGAATGACCCTTTTAGTAATATTTTCTCTATCTGAAAATATTCCTGAACAAGATGCGGAGATCAACCAGTTACGATAAATCCTCATTACCGATTACAAGATGCATGTGTGAGTAACAAACAACAGGAATCTTGAGTTGGTGTCTTGTGAGATCGCTTGACCACTGTGCCATGAATTCCTGTAGAGTGACGTATTATCTATGCGTGTACTGTCTAAATTATTAAGGGTGTGCAAGAAACGTGGTGGAAGATCAGACCGATGTGCCCGTGGCCGTCGGTTCCCCATACTCTGTACGAACTTCGTTTGCAACACAACTAGATTTGACACAGTAGCATGACGATCGACTCCACAGATGCTAAATTGCACTGTTAGACTGAGTCAGGATGGATAGGTAGAATCTTGCTGACAACAAAAAATACATTCAGTTTGACAATCCGGCAACTGAAATTCACCAGATAAAAGTTCATCGCACAAGGCAACCGCTTTGTTAGTTTCTTTGCCAAACCGTACAGCCTGATGCTCTCTGATCTGTCTAGGTGAACCTCCTGTCATATAATGCATGCAGTTCACTACACCACAGTGTGAAATAGATTGTACCAGCGCAATTTGATCGTAGACACGTATTTGCTTATTGTCGGCAGTTTCAATACACCCGTAGCATTAATCCACCCTTGTGAAGCGGCAGTTGCATGGCCTCGACTGTGGGTGAAGTATGTCGGCAACTGACGCAGTTAGCTTCCGTGTCGAGTGGAAGTAAGCAGTATCTACTTTGCTATGATGGGTAAACCTTCACGTATTGAGTTACAAGGGTGCCTGTACAATACCAATGGACAGAGTAAATTTCTAATTCAACAGATATTAACCACTTTCAGACCACAGCGACGGTGCTGCGTTAAGAATTGGTAGAAATCAAAAACAGTTATGGGGACCTCAATTAGCAGGCGCATTTACGAGTTGAACGACATGACATGAGGTACCAATTAGAATCAACGGAATTAAAACGTTCCGTCTGGTATATCTAGTTAAGCTTGGTTGATAAACTCGTCTGTGGAGCGCTCAGTGCACATGGAGTTTAGAAGGTATAAATGAGCGAGTCATCAAAAATGTAAATTCCTTGAATCTGTGCTGGGGAAACCTGTAACATTCATAGTTAATTGTCGTTTTCCTGGCCCTAACTCTGGTCCACTGATCAAAATATGCAGTTTCAAAAACTTCACAACTATTTAGGAAGCAAATTTAGCTACTCCACATTCGATTCCGATTGCATGCATTCAAATCTTGAGTTTCATTGTGATAAACGTTAAATCAGATGAAAAATTATCGGGTGTACTGTCACGTACATTTCAAATTGTCACGTCATGAAGTTGATTCCATGGGAACAGCTATCGCAATATCAAAGCGAGCAGACAACATTCCGGAAAGTATATCCAAATTCCTGTAGCAATTCCGGCTGATAAACGGTAATTGACGAACAAGACTGCCAAAATGTAGGTTGACCCGAATCCTTCCGATTGTTATGTATCTGGTACTAGAAGCAATTTGACTGAATGAGTTTGACATCATACTTCGTAGTGAAGGATTCAAATGACTGTCTCTACGAAGAGGTGACGGCGCTGAAACTCACTTTTTATCAGCGCTTATTTATTCACTTACACTTACTCGTCTCTCAAGTGCAGATGCCCAGGCCACGTTTTCCGTGAGAAAACTGTCGTGCAAAATTCCACGCCCCGTGATATATCGGTAGTGTGGTAAGTTGAGGAACGACAATGATGTTCTATACTATAGGGAGGCTGTAGTAGTGTGATGTTTTCTGATCTGCCACCTTTTTATAGTGAACCATACGTTCGCGCGAACAAACGAACAAACGAATGAAGATTGTACCCTTGATGTACGGGTAGTTAAATTGACGTGACATCAAAATAAACTACTGGATTAGAAGGAAACCGAGGTAGGGTATTTTGGACTGCACTTGGACCTTATAACGTTATAGTATGAGCTGTTGTCTGAAAGGAGCTGAAAGGTGTTAGCGAATGGCTTCTTTTAGCACTTACGGATTGTCAATCGTACAGCGAAAGGCTTGTGAATGCCTTGTAGCTATACATTTCAGGAATACCCGTTTACAGTAGGAAACAAATTGTGACCGCATTCATCAGTTGTGTAGATGGAAATACCAGGACGCTGTTGGTGGGCACAAGAAATCAGGTTGCTTCTGGTCAGGTTAAAGAGGCAACTAGTTAGGGGTAGACTAGAGTCGCGCCTACAGAATGTCAATAAACTCTCATGTTGCTTATAACCACCACGTCAGACATCCTTGGATTTCAAGGGAAAAAGTGCGGTTCGACAAACAACGCTGACTGGATGTGAATTAAAGATACCAATAAATGAAATTTTAAGAGAACAAATACCCCTAACTGAAGCAGCGTCAGTGGATATAGGCATGAGAAATGAACACAGTATTGCTCCCACTGAAACCACTCTACATGATTCCACATCCGTTGAGACACTAACCAGGGATTCAGGAGTAAGCAGATCTTGTTCAACTAATAGAGCGAATAAGCGAGAGGAAATATGAGTGATTTGATTGCGACATTGGAACATGTGTCGTATACACCTACTTTATAGGCTGTCTTAAATTACACAGACAAGTGGATGATAGTTAATGAGGCCAGTGGTTGAAAGCTTCAGATTCAAACATATGATACTCCTCATTGGAGGTGCAGTGCTGAATACCAGAGTCATAAGGACAGTGAGTGAGCGTCCAACCGGGGAGTGGCACCCAAAGGGTAATAGTTCCGTCGCGTCACCAACTGATGTACCACTAGACATCCTCCGCTAATCAAATGTCGCTAAGCCTGTCATGAGCAAATCCGATGTTAGTAGGAACAATCTGAACGGGTTTTAAATCGTCACCCAATATTACTAATAGTAATATATGTTTCTCAAGGCATTCATGAGAAACTCGCCGGGATAAGGTCAGAGAATGGACATAACAGGTGGCGAGCGAGTCGAATTTGAAGACGCGTTGTTCCTCTCGTTTTGATTTTCATTCTTTAACTGTTTCACGCCGAACTATTGGAACGCATCAACACTTTATAAAAAACAAATCTCAGACCAGCTTTACTCATCAAGTGTATCTCGAATTTTTCTTACAGAATTAGTCCACACCACACCGGCATCGTCCCCCGATTTTTCTATGTATGCCATATGAATCAGTGCGGCGAAAATATGGTGTCCGGCATTCAGTGACAAATGCTATCATTATGCATGTGCACGCTGGAACACAGAACTTTACAAGATATGTGGCGAATACGCCAAACCGACTGAGTTTGTGTAGAATGCAAAACCAGGGGGAAAATATCGTCCAACCTGCGGAACAGATTTTATTTCATAATCCTGTCTTTTGTATCCCATTCCCACATCAACTCAACAATCACATTCGAAGAGTCGTGTCTGTGAGGACAATAACTAGACAGTACAGAAAGTCAAGGACAAGCGAGTGTGAGGAGATCGCCATCTGTATATAACGTGTAAGTTCCACACTAGGTTATTGTCTACTTGCGTGTCCAGCGCCACTTACGTCAACGGAGGTTGACCCGAGGAACCAAATTACGGTTTGTGTAATATTCCTCCCAAACAGCATAGTGGATGTTGGCCAGTTATCAATAAGTCATTTACGCGAACAGCTGTTTTCGGTAATCCTTGTTGGGCCTTTACAGTTCCTTAGTGTATATGCATTTTATATCTGAAAAACGGGAGCAAGTCAAATGGGTTTTTATGATCATAGATGTATGGTGGATCACAATCTACTGGAAAGAGTGGTAGTGTTGTTCAGTGTGTGACACTGTCACTCGTGCTGACCGTGAGACATGCTGGTTTGGTTCACACTTTACTGGCCGCATAAAAACGATGGAAATAGAAGATAACACCTCAACGCCGAGACCAGTGACCAATGGGGTGATTCGAGGAAGCGCCCTGGGACCGCTACACTTTCTCATGTACATGAACCAAATTTGTGAAGTTATCAAGCAAGGCAAACTCTACCTATTCGCTGATGATATCAAACTTGTTTACACTTTTCCTTATGATAAACTCAATTCTTGTTTGGAAAGTATATGGAAGGAATTCGTGTCATTAGAATCTTGGAGTTGAACTTGACTGCTGAAAGTTCCAGACAGTAAATCCACCATCTTTACGTATGGTTGTCGTGTACCAGAAGGCTTTGCAAAGCTGAACGATTATAGTATATCAACTACCAACTCACTGCGCGATCTGGATATACAGTAGTCAGAATTGTTCAATTTCGCAGAACATACACCTTTCCTAGCAGCTAAAGCTGGAAGAGTGACAGTTTACACAGAGCACTCATTCTTCCTCCTGCTTCTCGGTTACACCTTTATAAACTATGCATAGGACACCATTTTGGGCACTGCATGTTCACACATAGTCACCTGCACAAGTCTGATGGGATAGCTCTGCATTCGCAAAAGATTTACCGAGCTATCCTTCTTCTTTGAGCTACACAGAACGCTGCTAGACGCTCGCATTCGATCCCCTTTGGTTATGGTGACTCAAGCTGAACCTTGCACTCATGTAGAATCTAGTTTATGGCAATAAATTCATCGGCAACTTCGCGATTCGCTTACAAACTAACTCAAAGTACAACCTTAGGAACAAGGAATTTACTTCAGTAGCTTTCAAATCCCGGAAAAACTGCAGTCAAATTTTCCTTAGTAAAATATTCCTACCTTCGGAACAAATCCTCTGAGGGGAAACTCCCTGCGCTACGTGATGTTACGCCACACACATTTCGTACTGATCAAAGCTATCCGTTTCACCACTAGAGGTATTTATCTATTGTAAGATATTCGCGCCAAATTTAGTACGAATGAAGTTGAACAGTTTGGGCGTCGTGTTTAACATGTTATTGATAAACAGATTGGGAATAACACAACGTTACGAGCAAGTTGTAGTACTCTACGTTCCAACCATCTCGGATGGCCTTCCTCGGGAGTGTTGTAATCAAAATCACATTCACATTTATCTAGGTTTCGAAGCCTAATAATGATTCCACCAGGATAAACCTTGTACATAGTTGTGTGTAACACCTGCACCTGATCAAGTAAACATGTTTACAGTCAACACATATGGGTGTCAATATGCACACACCCGATAGTAATAACCCAACCATCCTGGTACGTTCAAACTTGATGATAACCTGTGCGTGGTTATTGATCGCTATGCAAAAGATGGGCATACAAAAGTTGTCTGAATAAAACAAAAAACACTTGACCTACTTGTCTCATATGACTACATAAAGACCTCACCTTATAATTCGTGCTTCTTACTATCATAATAGACCACCTGGCAATCTTTCTGCGTTGTTAAGCGTTCTCTTCGTTCTATACATATCGGCCGTGTGAAGCAAGTCAACATCAAAATTCAGCAGTAATCATACACTAGGAAAAGTTGTCAATCGATCACTTTTCGCGTTATATGATAACAACTGTTTGTAAGTGTTATATATTTTAATAACTAACATGAAGTTTGACCAGAAAAACACATATTCCATTATTCGACACAGTTCACGTGTTCACTTTACTTCCTCTCGTTTATTACGTAACTTTACTTTCGTTCTTGATTCCACAGATATATCTCGCGCGAGAAAACATCCACCAAGTCCGAACTCTCAAAACCCCATAGTGCTTGGACAAATCGCGAGCTCTGCGAAATTCCGTCGATTTCGAACAAATAAGGATGTCCAGTTGAGGGGTCCATCCATTTCTCCGCGAAAATATTTCTACACATTTTTCCGGAACCATCTACATCTAATAATGGCGGAATTCTTCGACAGTTCATTCTCTTCATCCTCAAATCATCTCTTTTTGTTATGACCTTGAACATAAGGCCAGTGATCAGCTTGCGAAATGTAGATTGATGTGACTACTCAACATTTTAATCGAATTTTGGAGATTTTGAGAACTGACGTCTTAGGCCTAACAATAACACTTTTAACGTCGTTCGACGCTAAATGACAAACGACTGATTGTGAGCGGACCGTTCGGGATCTTTGGGAAATTGTGCCTGTGGTTTGACAAGATTCAATCTGTTAACCAACTTAATTCTCTTCTTCTCCATTCCCTACTGTACTTCTGATTGCAAAGACAACCAAACACCTTGATCAGCTCGTTAAGACCCTGTTGTCACTCAGGACCCTCCGGAACACAAAATAAGTTCACTGAAACTCGAAGGGGTAATGCACGATCCACTGGAATGTGCTCTGCTTCAAAACGCGAATTGGTCTAGCTTGTCCCTTGTGTATCACCCTGCTGGCGAAAAACGTTTGCTATGAACACGTCGGTGAATCTCGTGTCGCTCGTGCAGTGATTGAGTCATTTATTCTGTTCATCTAGAAGCTCCAGTTACACAATGGTACATGCTTACACCTAGATATTCCCTGAGTGGATCACCGAATACGAAAGCAGTTAGGGGAATAAACCCTGTCTACCAATCGGTCACGGAGCAATACTCTCCGAAATATTCTTCATCCACTTGATGAGGTCGTTATGCATTTGCCGTCGAGCTGAACAGCACGGTTTCAACGAAACGTTTTCGTACCACGACCATCATGCTTCATGAGAAACATGCGTCCTCGGCATCTTGAAGTTACAGTCACTTTTCTGGAGAAGTATAATTCCTGTGAACAGGAACTTCCACTCAACTCTGAAGTTATCTCCCATCCTAGGAACACTTTATTGACAATTAAACATTTGTCCGCAAACTTGGTTTGATGAGATTTACCAAGGTTGTCAGTGCCTATCCGGACACTGTACACAGAGAAAATGAAATATTTTGCAGCGGCTGACAGTTACAACATCCCAGATTCTAATGCAGAGAGGATAATTATTCACAATCTTCCAAAAAATTAACACTACAGCCCCCAATATCATGTGCTGATGTACTGATGAGACAAGAAGTGGTTGACTGGAAAAGGCTAACACGAGGCTCTTGTGCTCTTGGACACCTACTCACATTTGTTTTTCCATGCATTTCATACTGACTCACTCTCACATTCTCCAGGATCATGATCATTTTGCGAATTCTGGTCTCGGAAGATGAAATAATAACGAACACTGGGTATGTGTAAGTAATGAATTTTGTAAGTGCATTGGTGAGTGAAATTTTACGAGTGCCGAGAATAGGTAAAGCATGCTTAGTAATACCTGTAGCAAGAAGCAGTGGGTTCACGCGTTTTCGTAATAAAACACAGTACTACCGGTTTTAATAATACTCAGCTGTTTGCGACCACCGATGTTGATGAAGTATAGTGTTATATGAAGTGGAGAGTCAACATAGTTGATAAATTTTACAATAAGAGATTTGGTCTGCTTAAGGCACTATGGACTAAGCGGTCGGTTTGATTGTAGCCTGTGTTACCGCATTTATAACGTTCGCATTTGTGTGTTGAGTAAATGATTTACAACTGTACCAAACGTTAGCCTTCTCCTCTCATTTCGTACTTTCGCAGATAACATACCAAATGTGGACAGGTTTAAAACCATCCTCGATATCCGTGAACTCAGGTAAACATTGTGATTATACAGAGTGCAAACGGACTACTGATTGCAGCGCCAGGTATGTTGGTTTGAAACAAGCAATAACACTCGTGGATATCTTCTGCTCAACTCTAGTGAAAATTTCTGTCTAGTAGCAGTTTCAGATTGAGTGAGTCACCACAGTTGTACTGTAGTCATAATTAAGCACAGTTTAGTTATTTTTGCAACGATACAACAATTTTAATCTGTTCAGTTGTAAGATACAATTGCTACATCCTTGTAAGTCGCTCCCGGCTAAAAACCGACTGCTGTTCATCTCTAGGAAATAAGGTAACATTGAACGTGAATACTTAAGCGCACTCATCAACAACAAGTAGGACAGGTTACGCTGAAAACCGGATCAGGTTCCTTCTCTCACGAGTATTTTGCTATGCGTAAACCAGACTTTCGTAATTCCTGACTGGTTAATAAGCGGACGTTTGTACAGTGTATTCGTATATAGTCCTATGCCTGAGGTACTAACGTCTCACGAGTGCCACCAATATATTCAACGTAACAATTCTTGGTTAACCGGCAAACAAAAGCACACAGATCTACTCAGAATTGTTTGTGTGATAGCAACAGTTCCCTGGCTGGTTCTGTAATCAACAATAGAACTGATACTCAGCGAATTTCAAATATGTGCTAGTTAAATGTTCTCATCATATCTTCAACGGAGTATGGAAAATGTGAATAGCTAATTATATTGGGAACACCATCATTTGCTTTCAGTCCAGTGGCTTATTTTCTCAAACGAATGGATCGAATAATGTCCTGGGGGTAGACTGTGATGGGCTGCCCTAAACAAACAATCTGCTTGTGTGTAAACAACTGAGTTTTGTGTCGGTTTGTCTTTTTGGCGTCATACTAGAACATCTCTTGGATACGCCTAATACGTCACGAATTGTCACGAGCAAATCCTGATTTATTTTCATCGACGAGTTCTACAATTTAAGTGGGAGCATGCTGGTCAACAACTTGATACACTGCACACAAATGGGATGTGGCACAGGCTGATGAAGACACAGTCAGGTGTTCTGTTTAACCGACTAATGTGAAAAAGACGAGCATCCAACAAACATTTTCCCCCATAGCGAAATTATATCAGATTAACAATATTGTCTTATGCATTGCACAGTCAGAATATTTCTGTAAATGAAGTTCTTTATTTGTAAAATGGTTGTCTCGATTGTCAATCTTTCCAAAATGGCTGTACGTCTTCTTTGTAAAAATTTGCAATGCAATGGATGGAAAAGTTTATAGGTTTCTGTGTCATTGGTTTCCCACGTAAAAGGTTACTGCTCTTGATTGCGTCAATTACTGGATGTTATGTTGGCCTTCTGAGTTACTAGTGTGGGGGTATATATCACCGTTTGGATCAGAAGCTGTTATCAGTCGATTATACTAAAATAATCCGTGATCGGCCAGTGGCTGGACGGAACGTACTCACGGTTCGCGGCAGTTGGTAATGTCCTGTTTTTAGTCACCACGTATGGTCATGTTCCCTCACGATGTAATTTGCCAAGTATCCAGGGTAATGGTGCTGAGTGATGTAGCCACCATTGTAAAGCTAGTTGCGACTACTCACAACCCAAACTTCGTTCGGTGTCTCCATCTTACTCCGACGCCTGTCTTTGCAATGTGCTGGCGTGGTTGTACAGTGTAGTCGGCAATCAATAGGACATTGTTTTCAATCACCTTCACCGGCACAGGCTTGCATGTTTGCAGGACTATGCAAAGCGGAGATGGAACAGTACACATGTGTACTGTATTGCTGAATGAGATTCTTGAATCAGAAGAAAAACACTGGTTTGCAGCACGTTAAAACATTGGAGCGAAACGAATACTACATACGAGTACAGAGACAGAGGACAACGCCAGCAGATATAGGAAGACGGACTGACACACACTGAGATGTGTAGCAGTGAGTTAGAGGGGTAGGCAGGCAGACCATAGCGACTTCTGATCTTCGTATTGAAAAGACTATTGCGTCAACCATGACCACACAGTTAGGATGTGCGATGTGTTTAGGAGTAATCTGAGCAAACACTTTTAACAGATGTGAGTTGTTCTGCGAATCTTGTGGATAAGGTTGAGAACGCAGACAAGCACTTGGAAAGTGATAAACCTTAGTTACATGTGCTCGGCAGGTTCGAAACATCGTTAACTATTTTTTCAGACTTACATTTATTTGTTCTACTGCTGTTTTCACTATGGTGCTGACTATTTCAATCCTGAACACATCTACATGAATTAAAAGCATGGTCTTACTACACGCTGCTTAGTAAAGTCATGTAACAAAAGAATGACAAAATATCAGACCATCTGTAAAATACTTGCTTTCCAGCACATAATTACAGCTTTAGAACTGTTGATGCTAGACAATATAGACGAAGCATCATCACTACCGGTTCAGCTTTGTTCGATTAGTGATTGTTAGAACGTTAAATGTTGGGATGGGGCACTTCCTTTGATGAAGTCACCAAGAAAGGTGGTCCAGAAACAATCACAGTGGTTCCATACGCCCGGTGTCTCTGCACGTGCGATCCAAAAGGGAAGTTAGCAATATAAGATCAACACTACAGACATTAACTGATATCAGGACCTCAATGAGTCATCTTTCGGAAATTATTGTCATTCATGATGAATCGCGTGCAGAGGGTTCTAGGCGTCAAGTTTTGTTGGCTTTCACTTGTTTGACCATTAGTAACCACCGATACAATTACATGAAACTCACCTATAAGATTTGTTCTAGTCTGGGAGCAATCTTCTGTCTTCCTCCGGACAAGTGCAGTGGCGCTTGTTAAGGGTAGGATATCTTTCAAGTGCATCTTGTTGTTTGTAAGTGTTTGAAACGAAACCAGTCATGTTGTTTGCCTCGTGGAACGTGCGTTGCTCAAGTAGCAGCTTTGAACCATTTTGAATGCCTTTCGTCAACTTGCGGAGCTATAGCCACCAAGGCTAGACGGCACACCACGGAATTTGAGGGTTTATTTATGTGTGCGGTCAAAGATGACTAAAATAACGCATTACTTGACTACTGATATAGCCCTTTGAGGCACAGGTGGTGACAACCATGATAAAACGTAAAATACTAACAGTAATCGAATACTGCAAAGCTATCAACCGATTTATTTTTTTTAGGAGATATGCTAATCACCAAAGAATAGACGGCATGGTTTGGAACGTAGCCTGTCATCAGTTCGCCAAAATCTTTGGACTTATAAGGTGTACACTACAAAGGTGATATAGAATGGCATTAGTTGAATGTCGTTGTCGCTAATCCTACAGTTAATTAGCGAGGTGTATAGCCTCCTAAGTGAACACTTACATGGACCCTAATTGTGGGGTTTTCTTGACAGGACTAAGTGATCGACTCTAGTAAAATCCTTGGAAAAATCGGGATGGATTACTTCCGTTGCTCTTCACTCAAATGTCGCGAGTACTTAGCATATGTGTATGTATATGTGTATGAGTTTCCCTCATGGGAGCCATGTTGCTCTTCGGTAATATATCCGGGGTCTGCTAACTTGGTTCGGTGAGTGTCTTTTTTGTTTGCAATCTATCGAAACCCGTTGGTCAATAATTCACCAGACTCCTTCTATCTTCAACTTGAAAAGCAGATCGGTCTGTTCTTAGGCCTTCGGTAAAGGGTCGATTCACAACAGGTGGTGGAAGAGTACTGCAAGCGGTTTTGCTAACTGCGTGGTGCAGCTTCTCAGGATGACGAGGATATGAAGTGTAGATCTGATAACTTGTGAGCCAGTAGGTTCGCTGGGTTCATTCTGATTTGTAATAATGATATTTGGAATAACTGCCTTGCCCGGTGTTTGTGCGAGATAGGTCGGTCTGGAGCACGCATCAGCTGGAACTAGCTGGACAAGCATACGATCAGTACTCTATAGTTCGTAATCGGCGACATCACCTCTGAGGTCTGGCAAACAGCAATACCAGCTAGATCTGACTGAGCATATTTGTGCCAATTTACAAGTGTTTTAAAGCATTGTTACATTCATCATTAAAATCCGCTCTGTAATTTCTCACTTTCGTCACACAGATCGGATGGCCGTCTCTAAAGAGAGGTACTCAATGATCTTGGCAGCGAGTAACTCAGCGTGTTTGTCACAAACCATACAGGGTCAGTATGCACATCTAATGACAGAACTATGGATGTCGAGTAAACTATTAGCTCCTCATCACACATCGTGCTTCATAGCTATTTACGCTTTGTACAAATAAGTATCCAAGTCTTGATCTCATCTTTCTTGAAATACCAAAAGGTGTGCTAAAGAGGCGTGAAATTCTTGATCGATCCTTTCGAGAAAACAAGTTTTTCAAAGCTTGGTTGGTATAAAAGGTATCACCCGTGTTTGAAAGTGGTTATTGTAATGAGCTCACTAGTTACAGGCTGATTGCGTTACTATTGATCGGCTTGAAGCCCATGGCAATCTCGCTTGGATATCGGTTACCTAAGCTTTTCATTCGATTCGGGCTGTTACATGAAAATCAATACAGATTTCAAAATGGACTCTGGTGTGCTAGTAATTTAATTGCTGTCAAAAACTGCATGAATCTTTTCAAATTTTTCACTTCTCAGTGACACCAGAGCTATGGATTGCATCTTGTCAAGGATGATCAATCATTAATTCAAGTTTTCAGGTTCAAGTGCTTTTTAATTTCACTGGCATTCAGAGAATTGTATTGTGCACTGGACAGTATACGTTGACAGACGAATGCGACATACATAGTAATGAATGCACAAAGTGCTCATTGGTTTTTGCTACGTTTCCATTCTGTAAAACACGTAAAACCCTGTAAGAGCTTAAACGTCTGCGGAATAGGTCTTACAACTCTTGTAATAACCTCGTGATTTGACAGCTAGTTTCTCTTCATCATAAAGTTACGCTATCAAAAAGTGCCATTTTGGTCAAGGGGCATTGAGGGTTCATCTAATGCTCTGAATCGTCTTTACCGCAAACATTCATGCCAGCGCAGATGCAGATGTCATCTGATTAGTCACCTGGAATGAGCACATCAATGGCTGATGAATATAGGCCCCAAGAACAGGAAACCGAGGTCAGTAACGATCTACCGCATGCCATTATTAGGATCCGGTCTTCATGTTGACTTGCAGTCTTACACATAAATCGAGCAGCAATTTTTCCGGTCTGTTCATATCGGGGTTTTGGCGAGTGCATGTTCCAGTGGCAGAGTGTTGTCCCTTCTACTATCTAGTCGTGATATATCATAATTCTTAACATTCCTTGACCTTGAGATCCAGTTCAGAGTCTAAATGAACAGCATAAAGCCAGAATTCAGCAATTGTGCTGATGAATAAACTTGAAAAAATTACAAAGTTCTTTTAGTTCATTCAGTTTATTGGTATATAAATACTCCGAACAATTAATAGAGAAACAATGTGCAAAATCCGGGGCAGATAAACAGGTCTCCCCATTCAACTGGCAACCGGTTGATTCACTGCCGAATCCAGTAAAGTTGGCTCGGATCCATGTTTGTTGTCTGCTGATTTACGGTACTGAAAGCCACAAGATCCGTTGATGAAAATATCTGACCAATGACGCGCTTAGAAAAGTCGATTTGCATTTTACATTCCTCCCTTGACCCTCCTGGACGAAAGCGAACTCGACACCCTCAGTAATCCGGGACAGGATGCAGTGTGTTATGAGAAGTGACTGTCAATTTAGGAAGTGGAGGACGCATGTTTCTCATGAAACGTGATGGTCGGGGTTTGCAAACAGGAGGGCAGATGCAAGGAATATTCATTTCGACATAATCAGGTTGATCAAGAACGCCTTGGATAATAGTATTCCGTGATCGATCGGTAGTGGGGTTTTCTTCTCCTAATCGCTTGAGCATTTGGTGATTTATTCAGAGAATGTCCAGGTGTTAGGAAGCATCAGTGTGCGGTTGAGGCTTCTAGACAAACAGGAAAATTAATACCTTCACTGCCGGTTTTTCAAGCAATAAGCAAGCGAGCCGAGGTTCACAGTTGTGCTTAGAGTCAACTTTTACTGCTAACAGGCTGATGGACAACGGACAAGCTGGACCGAGTTTCGGTTTGAAGCAGGAGACATTTTAAAAGTTCCGATCATTCACTCTTCGAGTTTGAGTGGACTTACTTTGTGTTCCGGAAGGTCCTGAAAAATAGCAGCGTTTTCAGGGTTGAAAAGTTTGGCATCGTGATCAGCGAGATGGCAATATCTATCTACTGGGATGAATCGTAAAAGTATTTGTTCCCATCAATGTTCGACCTGAATCACTGAGTAATTTCCTCTACAGGAGTGTATACCGCCTCCCAAAGAAAACCTCTTCCTCACATTATGTCGTTGCTCGGTCCGGTGTTCATTTTTGTGAAACTGTTTACGGCAGTCCAGTTAGACGAATCGATGATAACTGAGACTGGTTAGCGTGGAAACTTATTAAGCTAAGAGTGAATGGTACATAGCATAAAAGGCTGAAACGATCCATAAGGTTTAACAACTCGAGAACGGATTTCACGTCTCTTCCGAACAATCTATACCAAATGACGTCTGTGTTTCGTTCACCAGTGTGTATGCATTGTTCGTGTGGACTGAGACCGGCACTACATCTGTTCACTTCTTCTCAACTGTCTTTACCAATTTACTTATTCCGGCTGGCGCTGAATGAATGAAATATAACCCTACTATTTTGTGTTGAATGCTGCCCACTGGCGATCCGCTGCAATCGCACGGGGGGTAAACCGAACAAAGTTGCTGTTAACGAACGCAAGCGGAATAGTGAAAATGAGAGACGATTTTGGTGCACACGGTAATCAGATTGCAGAGATACTACAAAATAATGAACTAAGGGCTTTACAAGTTGAGGCTTAGATCTACCAAATTTGTCCTCCACAGTTGTATGGGACTCGTCGAAATCAGCAATATGGAGATTGATAAAAAGGAAGACAGGATCAGTGTAAGTTTATGATGTTTACTGTAAGCCCCAAAACATCCAATTAGAACGATGTCATCTTAAGCTGAGTAGTCAGGTTTCATTTAGTATTACCGTGTAAAGTGATACCAACTGTGGCCACAATAATTATAAGCAAGTTTATTTCAGACATTTATTCCAGTTTGCTCGCACAATCCACAGCAAGATTTGCCTCTACCCTAACAGTCTCCTCACAATTACAGGTCAATTTTGACGAGTAGATCATGGAAGTTCAAAGTAAGCCGTCTGACATTCAACAAAACATGAAGATATATCAGGGTTAATGTTTCATATTTCAAGACATAGATCAACATGCATACTGAACCAACCAAATAATATCCGTCGTATGTTACGATGTTCACAGTTTGCCTTCCTATATCCAATGTAAGCAATGCCAATCCACTAATGGATCAGCAGAGATTTTCACGATATGCAAAACTGTGTGCACAACTGCTTAACAAATGTTGGTCTGTGAACAATCTGACCAGGATGTGTAGCATATTGGCAATTTTTCTAGGTAACCGACGAGTACGTGAAGACGCTCAGTTGTACATTCCAGTCGGCTTTGGAATGCCATCAATGATTCGACTGTATATATCTGAGCAGAAAAAGTCAGTTCGAAAATGGACGATTGATGGGATGTATATTCTCTGGAGAAACCCGAGAAGGACGCAGGTGATAGATTTGATGGACTTTGGCGACAAGTGTTGCGATGGAAGTGGGCAGTGAATTCAGAACTGTGAGCTACACACATCTCACCTTTTAGTTTCGACTGACACTTTATCGAGTGAAGCAGATGTGAACAACTTAAGCAAACCCTGTCTGAACACTGATCATAGCTTGTATGTGTCTGGTGACTGTTACACGATTTGAGATACCTGGACTTCGAGACAAGGGTAACTCATGGCACACTGGTTAGCAACATTTTATATGCTGAATCTATCGAACTAGATTGTTGTACTCTTCTCGTCCTCCTTCGCCCGCACTAGTCGCAATTAACATGAATTAGCTGCACACAGTTGGATCCTNAGAAGTTGTTGGCGGTGAACAGCATGACCATTTGGGCTGCGTGAAACGTTCGCCTCATAGACGCTGTGCGACGGATTTTCAATAGAGTATTTTTATCCTCACCGTTGCAAGGCAAATAGAGTTAGACACTCAGATAGAAGCTATCGAAGTCACCGCCTTAGACGGTTTCTGTTTACCGTATTTCTTCACAAGTGCCGGGATGAATGTCTTACATTTCAAGACTTAGATGAACATGCATACTGAACCAACCAAATAATATCCGTCGTATGTTACGATGTTCACAGTTTGCCTTGCTATATCCAATGTAAGCAATGCCAATCCACTAATGGATCAGCAGAGATTTTCACGATATGCAAAACTGTGTGCACAACTGCTTAACAAATGTTGGTCTGTGAACAATCTGACCAGGATGTGTAGCATATTGGCAATTTTTCTAGGTAACCGACGAGTACGTGAAGACGCTCAGTTGTACATTCCAGTCGGCTTTGGAATGCCATCAATGATTCGACTGTATATATCTGAGCAGAAAAAGTCAGTTCGAAAATGGACGATTGATGGGATGTATATTCTCTGGAGAAACCCGAGAAGGACGCAGGTGATAGATTTGATGGGCTTTGGCGACAAGTGTTGCGATGGAAGTGGGCAGTGAATTCAGAACTGTGAGCTACACACATCTCACCTTTTAGTTTCGACTGACACTTTATCGAGTGAAGCAGATGTGAACAACTTAAGCAAACCCTGTCTGAACACTGATCATAGCTTGTATGTGTCTGGTGACTGTTACACGATTTGAGATACCTGGACTTCGAGACAAGGGTAACTCATGGCACACTGGTTAGCAACATTTTATATGCTGAATCTATCGAACTAGATTGTTGTACTCTTCTCGTCCTCCTTCGCCCGCACTAGTCGCAATTAACATGAATTAGCTGCACACAGTTGGATCCTGATCTGCTCGTGGACTGCGATCTGGTGAATGAAGTGGGAACGGGAATTAGTTAGACACTTCAGTATATGAACGGTCTATTGAACGAAGGAAAGCTGGAGGAATTCGAAGTACGTGGCGGAGGCGGTCGGAGTGAAGGCGGAGTGGGGGAAGGTGGCGGCCAAGCATGTGCTGTTCAACGGCAGGGCGAAGGCGATGGTGCCCTCCAGTGATCCTTCCCGTATCTTCACCGTGTTTGTCGCGAGACCATTTCGACTCTGAAATCCATGCTGTCTCCTTACTACTGAATAGTGGTTATGTAATTAGTGCAGTGCAACCGTCCTTCCTCACTACAATCCGAACAAAGTTGCATGGAGTATATCACACGCAGTTAACCAGACGTTTCTTCAAGAATCCAGTTTATTTCCCTGAACGTTTCCCATGTTTACTTACTTTCGAATAAAGACATAGCATTGCACACAGTGATAAGCATTGTATAGCGCAACTTTATATTTAGAACCAAGTGCAGCACACATTCGACAAGGTACACTGGTACAGTATGGATGAAGAGGAGACAGGAATAAAGCATGATTATTTCCATCGATCACTCACATGATTGTACACTGTTGATCTGTTAGACTAGACAGATGAACTCACTTTCAGCATATCACTGGCCACCGTCAGACTCGCTGCAGCCTGAATGGATCGTGTGTGGTGAAGCTGTGATGTGAGATGATAGAAAGTAGTATTGTTTTCGCTGGACGTGCTGAGTAGAACTGACTGTCAAATATTGTCGGAGCAAGACTATGTGGCGTGAACTGATCGTGACTATGTAAAAGGCTGTTCCGTGATTGCCCAATTAGATTCTATACAAGTTGTGGGCTGAATAATTTGCAACGATCCTAAATTCGACACGTATTCATATCCGCCTGTTTGATTCAATTCCAAGAGTGTACTTGACTATAGTGTTGAAAAGTATACAGCATTGTTACTAGAACCCAAATTGAATGATGAGTACATCGAGACCGCAAGTACAGAGAGAAGCCGACATTGGTGTGAGAGGCTAAGTGTGGGAATGGATACAGTTGATTGCCCATAGCATGGTCATGATAGATTGTACACAAGCGAACCCGAACGG
>QNGE01003602.1:0-17509 GCA_008508345.1 Paragonimus westermani
TACACTCGCACTTCGTAGTTGAATTCGTCAGTATGAGGTAGCAATACTCAGGGATGTAGTGAGAACCGAATGATTAAGAAAACGGTAAATGTTTTGTTACGAAGTCCACGAAAACGATACCATCGATGCATATTCAAATACATGCAGCGATAGACAGTGTTATCAAGGTAGAGAAGGAAAAATTCTAATTTATGCTTCTATTCAAGAAAAACGTTGATTTGTTATCGGTCACTAAAACAAGTAGACAGCACATGCACGGTCACCGTTTCAGGTGGAACCCTGAAATAAATGAGACCAACATGTTAGCGTCAAATCACATTGGTATTATTCGAGTTGTACGTTGGTGTCGTGAATACGTTGTCGAAAGAGTCAGTGATTACTTGAACTCTAGAGTGAAAAAAGAACGTCTACGAAAAATGGGTTCAGTATATGATTGTGCAGTTCAGTCTATCCACCCTGGTTAGTGCAAATGTCACTTCTCAGGCCAAGTAACATGGTGGCTTTCAAGCCTATGCCGAGGAGTCGTGATTAGTCGTCTTAAGCTGACCTAGTTTCGATGTCTTCCTTTTCCTGTTTGTTGGTTTTTCAGTTCACCCCCTCGTGCATCTGCTTTACGTGTGCTCACAGTCAATGTTATTGTTATTGTCACGTCTACTGTTAACCGTGTCCCCTCTTTTCCACACTGCGGTGTCTAAAACTCCTTTTATTCAGGCTACTCACAAGTCTTCATGAGTAGTCGAGCATTTGGTTAATTTCAAATTGCACATCACACAAAGCCGAATTTCTCCCGTCAACAACAGTTTATCGCTCCACACTAAAATTACTGCACATCCTCACTCTTTGAGACTGTTATTTGTTTGTAAAATGTATACACCTTGAAGTTGAATGTGTGAATATATACTTCTTTCCTTCTCTCTCTATCTTCCTACAAAGGGTTCACTTTTTTCCTTCTTCATGGATGTGTGACAGTCAAGCATCAGTGTGAACCACTGATGTATTGCTGTCTATGATGATAATGATGAGACATTCTGTTATTGTTTGCGATTATCCAACGTTAGTTTTATTTCTTGTGCGTGTATCTCCCAAGTTGCTGCTACCTCCGATTTCTAGGAGTTAACACATTTGTTATTTTTAGTTCTACAGATATTGCTTTCGTTTCTGTCTTATTGATTCCATCCTGTTGTTCTTCTCCTCACTCAGATTTCAGGTGTCGATCGTTTTGATCCTCTTGGTGTATTGTCTCATCAACTGCTCACATTATTTCTGTTTTATTTTTTCAAGGTTACCTCAGCTTGGGCAGCTGTATGTGACTACAATACGGTCGATCAGAATCTGATTATCGGTCATCACCCATATCACGTGAATATGTTCTTTTGCAATGGCTCAAGTGGTCATGGGAGCCAACACTCCATTGCGATCGGTCGTGCAATCTCGGAACTGATTGTGTACGGGCATTACAAGACTATCGACTTAACACGATTCTCGTTTGATCGTTTCTATTTGAACGAGTCTATACAGGAAACAAATGCTTTTTAATCATATACTGTCATGTCGTCCATTTTAATAGATAATTACTTTCCTCACTGTTCTCCACTTCTTTGTGTCTTAAGGTTTCGGCCGTACGAGTCATTTTGCTCTCCGCTTGTTGTTTTGCTTGCATTCGATCCGTTAAGTGGTCGTATCTAATGATAAAAAGCCCCCATCTAAGCTGTATATCGCTTTTTTAACGTTATCTTTGATACCTTATTCCGTACCTTGTCCAAGAACGGTTCATTATTCACATCCAACATTATGCTCAACTGTGTTTATACTGTACAATCAACCGTAAGCAGAACAATTCGAGCATAGCTCTGTCATACTTTTCGACTCTATTAATCCTATCGACTGATTGGATTACTTGTTCCTGCTAAGTTTGGACAAATTTGACTGTTCTGATGTCATCGAAATGCACGGTAAAAGAAAATGACTCGAGTACAGTGAAACCGTAATTCGAAAACACCTACATAATAAGCAGAAATGTAATGACCACTGGTGATTTATGAGTTCCCGTCGGTACTGTAAAACCTTAGAATGACCACCTTTCATGATCTGGATAGGTGGTCACCACAGGGAGGCGTGGCGAGGTTCGACGGGTGCTTGTAAATTACATAGGTTATGTCATTCGAAAAAGATGAGAGCGAACGTCACTCTTGGTTGAAATCTTTATAGGCTGATTACTCTTAATGATGGCATTGATTTAGTGTCCGTTGTTCTCCTAGCCGTTCGCGTAATTCCGCCGTCATACTGAAGGCTGGTATCACTTTACGAATCAACTTTGATCTTTTCTTCATAAACAAGCATTTTGGTAAATACAACCCCCCCCTTCGTTTCCTCTTTGACATCAGTTTTTCTTGTGTGCTTCCTGTATGACTGTCAATGCGTTCCATAGCATTACCTAGAATGCACAACTAGGAAAAAGATAATGGAAAGTTGCCGAAGTTTTCGCACTCTGCCAGCCTGAAAGCTTGTGCAACAGAGTGGAGAACTTCATCCGAGGTGTTTCCGTTACTGTAAAACGATATAAATTTGACTATGGTTGACGAAACATACACTTTTCATCTCCGTCTCATTCTAATGTAAGGTGCGCATTCAACTGCGTTTTTTAAATTCTTCGAACCACTATGCAGTTTGAATATCTAGATTTTTCATGTTTTTGAGTAAAATAGATTCGAAAGCTACGAAAATGTAGACCGAATTTGTCTTTTGATAGGAGAAAACTCCAAAAGAATCCTTTATGCTATTCGAACGTGGATCTTTCCAGGGAAATTCCCACCTCCAAAGGCAGTTGTCAAAACATACTCATGAGGAGGAACATGTATACCTATTTGATTGAGGTCAACAGAAGAATCATTGTCTAGCATGTGGTAGCCGCATCAGATTGGGATTCTTATTTGCTGGGACAGATGTCACGGCATACTTCATGTCATATCCGGATAAACAGGGCGAGATCGTTGACATTTTGAGAGCTGGGATGCTAGTTTACCACTGATTGTAGTATTTCCCACACGGCCACTTGGCACTGCCGTTCTGTCTGAGGTAGCGGGAACATTGCTTGCTAACAGCGGGCAACATGAGTTCTCACCTCTCCACTGGTGTCGGTACGACGCGTAAAAATTAAAAGCATCATATCTTGCTGCTTTCTTCAAGTTGCTACTCATGTCTGCCAGCCTCTTGGTATGACGTTCTTTGAACCTATGGGACATTCGTGCCGCTTCTGCAAAATTTCTCTTGGCCGAAGATGCTCTTCGGAATGATAAGCTCTCATGACTGTTTAAACAAGTCAAGAAGAGAAAACCGCTGCTAGTATTCTAAAAACTGCCTTCGGAAAACCAGAAGGTTTCCCGACGAATCCTCATCTTTTTCTAAGTCGACTGTCACCTAATGCTAGCAGTGAAGACTCGGTTAAGCTCCCAATATCGGAAGCGTTCCTGTCCTAACCGCAATAGATGTGTGTGTGATGTGAGACAGTAGACAGACGCAAAGAGCGATGATTGAATGCTGATCCAGCAAAGTCGTCATTGGGTTTGCCGATTAAAACGTGAAAAAAGCTTTAACCTGAGCAAGTGCGAAACATACGAACAGTGACTCTTAAACCGTTGTAGTAGAGACAAAATTTCTAATTGTACGTTTTTATTTTCGTTTTGGTCTATTTGTAGGTGGAAGGAAGTATTTAAGATGAAGCTTCAGTGAATCTGCAATCATATCAGTAATGAACATTCAAACAATGCCCTGTCATATATTACACTCACCAATTGAGACTTGTCTTTTGAAAGCTTATTCTGCGTGTATCTACACCCCTGAATAGTTCACATCATGAGTGTGTCCATTTTCTCTCATTTCTCGAAACCTACCGTTGGACAGTTTTACTTAGTTTTTTCTCGTAGCTTGTAAATTTTCCTCGATGTTAATAACTTTGGTATCAGCGCAACCTCATAAAAATCAACACTTGATAAAATAACCTCTCTGCAAACTGCATGCACGTCTTTGCGTTACTCTACAGCACTGCTGGGGCTTATTTGAACGGTTTCACTTTTTTTCACGTTCGAAACGGTCTGATGATAAAGGCTGGGGCTCTGTCCCGTGTCATTGATAGCATACAAATTAGATGATTATGCGAATATGGTTTGGTATACTCACCCGCTTAAATGTCTCATTAGCTGCCACATATCAAACGTATTGTGGTGGATTGTCAGGCCGGAGGTGCGAGTTTTCGAGCGCTCTGCCGAATACCTCAACGCGGGGAGGTACGTTCAAAAGCCTGCCGCGATCGAATCAAAAACAACGTGCGCGACCGGATGAGTCATCGCTCGACTGGATCGGACCAACGGGCGAGGCAGGGCAGGCGAAATACGACAGACAGCCAGATCGGAGGCGTGGTTTTTCCAACATTTAGGGGAACATCTCAACACGATGTTGGAATATGGTCAAGGCCAACACTGGGTGGATGGCGGACAGCACGAGCAGCCGGACGAGCCATCGCGCAACGAAATCGGACAAACAGACGAGGAATGGCAAGCGAAAAAAACCCCGATAGAAGACGCCGATCACACACGTAAACCGGTCAGAAGTGCACACGACGTGTAAGCGGAAACCGGGGGGTGTTGCGGGTTGGAATTGTGACTCATAAACGAGAGAGCGCGCGTTGCATGTGACTGGCGATTTGGACCATAAAGGTTGTGCTTTATTGGACGCCTTCTCGCTACGATATAACGTATTGTGGCTCTCGTTCCCTTTGTATTGGTCTGCTAATTCAGTCACCCTTTACTCAAAGTGCTGATCAGTTGATGTTATAGTTAGGAGCAGGTGAACAAGCACTATATGGAGTTCTGCATGAACAGAACAGCTGCTGAGCCGAATCAGTATCCTTTTACCCACAGGTTCCCTTTTGTTCTGCTTTATCTTCAGCCAAGAGGTGACGAACCCCTTCTTTCCCCACCTCACAAATCAATCACAAAGTTGGACTTCTATTTTTGAAACATCTCGACTTCCTAGTCATTCTCATTACCGGCAACATCAGTTTCTCACCTCTTACCCCGCAAGATAACAAAATCGTGCTTCGTTCCTTGCAAGGCTGCCTCCCTGACATCTGTGTTACTTTAGTACTTGACCTTTTTCTGGAACGAACGGTGCAAATTCATTTGATTTGAATTTGTTATTCATTTCGGTTTGTGGGCGAACTGGTCCATTCTCCATATAAGCTGCGGATGCGCCCGTGTTACTCAGAGAGGATGTGCAGGCAATTTTGAAATCTAACGATTGCTTGCATAGAAGTTGGTGTTTCATTACTTAGATGATGTCACTCGCTTTCACTGGAAACGATAGATGAGGAATATGCATCCTTTTACTTTTGGTATTCAAAAAACCAATCGGTCAATTCCATTTCTGGTTTGAGTCTTTTGTTCCCCGTGTAATCTAAACTTCGGTGATCGATTGCTTTGCGAGCGATTACGCCTGTATTTCGGATTTTGCTTATTTCTGTCACCGTATACCTTGGTGATTCTCCATCATAATCATAGACAGCAATACATCAGTGGTTCACACCAATGCTTAACTGCCACACAACCATGAAGAAAAAGCAAACCTTATATAGAAAGACACAAGGAAAAAGAAGGGGACGGGAAGGGACCTAACTATTGAAAATGACTACCTCCATATTCAAACATTCAACATCAAGGTGCCTACACCTTGCAAACAAACAACCGAGCTGCAAGTGAGAGTGAGGTGATTCTCCGTGCATGTTCGGATAAGTCGTTTCCACCTGAATGGTGGGTGACATTTTTCGTGTTTAGTCATCGTACGTCCCCATAGTTAACTGGCTGTGGGTTCACAATGCAGCAGGTATATAGTGTAGGCCGCCTTCATCACTTGTTTCTGCACTGGTGACTAATCACGCTTTTGTAAACAACTCGCAAACCCTTATCTGTCGACCTAAGTGCGATGTTTCGTGGTCGCTTATCGCTACAGTGGAGCCCGATATGAGTCATGCTATGAAACAGTTTACTGATCAGCTTGGTAACCGGATTTGCGGTCACGTGTACTGATCACGGATGGATAGTGTAGGATGTGGTAGGCACTTCGCGGGACCGAGGTAAGACGGTCGCTTCTGAGAACTGGTCACGGTAGAGAGGTACTATTGTGCCTCAATGTTTTCCATCAATCCTGACAATGTATACCACTTTATGGTACGGAGTTGGTCAGATAGCTCACGTAGGAAGTGTTGATGCTCGGATCAATCGGCCAATCAGATTTGTTTAGCTTTCCATGAGTAATCCTGTTCGGATGTTTTACATTCAAATCTAGGGAAAAGTCTAATATCGTTTGGGTCTCGTCTATCTATCGGCATTTTCATAAAGGCCAACTTTTTGTCTCATGAGATTATGACAGAGCCGACAAGGCAAGTAAGTATATCGTTCGATCGAAGGTTTGCAGTCATAAAAAATACATGGTGCATTCCCGTTGAGTTCTGACACAAGGTTATCAGTTGTTGTCTCCATATATCCGTCACTGTTCATTGCTCCCGTGATTGGGAACCGTTTGACGGATTAGCTGTGCTTACGGGTGAGTCAACGCATGTGACTTATGTCAGAACAATTCTTTTGAGTATCACTGCTCTGGGCAACCCTCTGTTAGTTGTGGCCGACCTCTTCATCCTCCACAAACAAAGCGAACGGTCCTTACTGTTAGTGCGAGTTTATATATTTCTCTATCTCGTGGGTCGCTGGTTGTTATCGTTTGCGCTGTTTTTCTTCAGTTCAGCAGTTCTCAAATCTTTCAGCACATCTTCGATTCCTAAACCCGACATCATCGCCCCCTCACTGAACGGGCATTGCGTGAACATTGAAGTTGCAACCGTGACAACTTGACGCATTATTTACTGTAATCCAGTTCATATATCCAAAGATTATTGTAATGGTTGTGCATAGTATAATCAGCCGTATGCTGGGTTTCCCGGAGAATCACTCAGATTCATTTGTTCCGAGAACTGAAGAGCCATCTATCGTCTTCCGCCCACTTTCCCACTGTTACACCCTTAGAATCACATATCACTCCTCGATGCATGACATCGTCTACTAAGGGGAACCACTTTAATCCAATGAGTCATGTCTTTTTTCTCCCACAAGTCCGCAATTAAATGTGACTAGATTATCCTGTTCTAAGATTTCAACTCGTCTGAGAACCCCTCATCGCGAGGTCATAGACTGGAGTGTTCAGAATGATTGCTGCGTCTCCTGTAGAGGCAATCGATCAACCTGAGTGTTACGGACATGCGGGTTTGGCCGTGCGTTTTTATGTGATAAGTCGGTCGTGCCTAACTGAGGAATTTGGTGCAATGATCGATATGATAACTTTATGATGACAAACCGGAGGTCAAACCACTGGTAAAGAGATACACTACCGACGGGCACTAACAAACGTGAAACTCAAGTTTGTTCTAAATACCGCTTTAAAACTCAGAAGTTTCACTACCGTTATTTTGGTAGTAACACATACCATCCTCATCGTAATTATGTAAAAACCACTACTTCTCGTTAAATTGGGTTTTCATATGTGGCTTTAGGTCTCCTGCTTTGATAAGACATCCTAATTTCCTTATCGATTCAATAACGAGACTAAAGATTACAGTCTTAAATAACCTCGAGGCTACATAGGCCTTGAGCATGCTTTCGTTCAAAGTCAGTGAAGAAACACGCCAGCCGCAATTTCGAGCTACTGAACGTTTTTTCCTTATTACATACACCCAGCATTGTTTCTGGAGTTACCACTCAAAAATCGAAGAAAATTAAGAGTATTACTAATGTTTTGTTCCAGCAGTGGGCAGAGATTTTTTTAAAGGAAATTCGGATTCAAAAATACTTCATGGAAAACTGCCCATCTTTGTCTTGTAGCCCTCCCACTGCAAGTAGGGAAGGATGGAGCATAACAGTATGTCCAGGAGATTCATGAAATGTCAAGATTGCAAACATCTGTTCTCGGTCATTCTCATCGGACACAGAATTAAAAAGGTTCATATATTCCCTGTGACTCCATTCTAGTCATATATATTCGAATTAAGTTAATATCTAGGACAGTTCACTGCATCTCATCAGGTACGTATTACAGTGTTGACGTTTATACAACAGACTGAGGCATGGTTAGTGAAAAGAAACGTTTGACCACGCACGGGCAATAAAATCATTCAGGTAGTTTAAGGCTGACGATCATGTGTTTCTGTTGGCAAAGAAGTGACTGCCATTTGTGAACAACAAAAACCTTAATCAACTGAAGCAGTTGTCGATTGCAGGTTACGTAAATGATTTTGAAAGCGTCTGCCATGTTCAGTGGTCAACAAATCCACTCTCCTGTCTTTGACCTCTGTTTACAAATCTATCTCGGGAACCAGCTGTTTTCGAATCCCTATTGGTTGTACATCACTTACGAGGATTGCTGGAAACAGGTGGCTTCAAACTTGATTCTACATAATTGGCGTATAAGCCAGAAAAATTATGACAGCGAAGGATACATGAAATCACACATAATAGCAAAGTTCGGCTTTCAATGAAGCGGCTGTCTGCTTCGCATGCAGTACTGGTGTAAACATTGAACGTGCTGGTCTGAAACTACAATGCTTTCAAACCAAATTCTGTTCGTATTATCGTTCTTTCTGACTGATTTTTTTCTTCAATGTGCTTCCGAGAAGCTTACCGGTAAGCCCTTGTTCCTGTTGTAGTAGACAGTCTGACAGGCCACGCTATCGATCAGTTGTAGGTGTCTTGATCAGTCATCGCATCAAGTCTGAGACTTAGTAGCATTAATCTACAATCAGACAACTAACAAACAATACATTTGTAAATCGATCACTGTGATGAGATCACCTCACATCTACCTATGTTGACGCAAGCTGTTTCGAACTGCCTTAACGATTTCTACAGGTATAATTTTAAGTCAGTTTATAATTTCGTAAAAACAGACAGATTGGTGAACAAGTTTTAATAGGCAAGCTGAGATGTCTCTGATTGCATCCTCTTATTGTTTTAGGGATAATGTAATATGCCAACTTAGGCTTAATCCAAATGAAATACGAAACCAGGTTTCTTCGAAGTAGCGAAATGTTCTTAATTGTCGTGCTTGATATTTGCAACGATCAATACTCCGCGCTAGCGACAAAATTCAGCCAGTTGATCGATCTTACCTATGCGATGGTGACAACCAATCATAACTCAGGCAATTACACCGGTCGATACTGTTACGTTTCCGATTGGTCCAGTGAACCAATCGTCTAGACAAGTCGCTCGCTTGGCCTGTGTCTATCATTTTCACTTGTGCCGTGCTGCCTAACGGTATACTGTTGCAATGAGCGGACGAGGAAAAGGCGGAAAATCTCGAGCTAAAGCCAAAACTCGTTCAGCGAGAGCTGGATTGCAGTTTCCAGTTGGTCGCGTCCATCGTCTATTGCGGAAAGGTAACTATGCTGAGCGCGTTGGTGCCGGTGCTCCAGTCTACTTAGCAGCCGTGTTGGAGTATTTGGCCGCGGAAGTGCTCGAGTTGGCTGGGAACGCTGCCAGAGATAACAAGAAAACCCGCATCATACCTCGTCATCTTCAACTGGCCATTCGAAACGATGAGGAATTGAATAAGTTGCTCGGCGGAGTGACGATCGCTCAGGGTGGTGTACTGCCAAATATTCAAGCCGTTCTTCTGCCGAAAAAGACGGAAAAGCAGAAAACCTAATTTGTTACCCTTGTAACGGTCTTGTGTGAGTTCTGTCATCAGCGGTCTGGTTTATAATGGTATACTATTACGCACTCAGTGTTTATCTGTTTGTGTATATACTGATAAATTGTCATTCTTTGTTACGTGTGAATTTCTCCCTTCTTCCGGTTGCTTCACTCTGTAAATTTCCCACTTGTTCACACAAGTTTGGAAAATAAGTTCTTTTCTAAATGAGCTATAGTCGAATAGAATGGTTCCCACTGGAAGGGAATGAATGAGTTAACAGTATTGCTTGCACAAGTTATCACCCTATCTTGCCCCTAGATTTCTACCCTAACACCACCCTCGTTTTTCATCAATACGGGTGCACCGCATTCCCAGCGGTGAGTAATCGTCAAGCTGGCAAAATTTCCACTCTAGTAACATTAAATCCAGATAGGCGAGCACCGGCTGGGGCTTCATAAATCTCACATAGTTAATGAATTATTCGTAGAACGAACCTCGACTTTGGTCATGCCCCAAACCTTGAAAATGGATTTGTACTTCTTAACCAGTGAATTGTGAATATCATGACGTCATGAGCAAACGTTAGTGTCCTACGCTTAAACCATCTCGGGTGACCGTCATTAACAGTGTAGCTCGCATACTTCATTCTGTGGGTGTGCACGCCTGGACTGACCGTAACACCACAAAAAATCGTTTTTTTACGCGTGCCTCCAAATGAGCGTTGGTACATCCGCAATTAATCGATGGTTTAACAGCTGGTTCGTAAAAAACAGACAAGATATTCGTACCAATGGTTTGAGTAGGACGGGAAAAAATAGGTTGGAACACAAATGAATGTATTTTCTGAGATTACTTTTCATCGAGCAAGCGACTTATGGTTAACTCATACAACAGGATTTTAAGTTCGGGCTGGAGCTACATGAATAATATGAGACGAGAAACCCCAAGAACGAAAAATTGCTACGCAGAAGCTGATATGCCAGCTATCGATCTGTCACTTCCATGGATGATGATTAACCGAAGACCTTGGTTCACACGATTTGATGGTCGCAGATTTCACTTCCTGTTTTGTGCTTTCTGAGTCACTAGTTCAAACGATAACAAAGACGGTGAAAGTATTGAACAATCCGAACGAGGTCACCCTAACGAGTTGGCTATTTTTGTAGAGAGAAACGATTCCGGATTAGACAGAACCTATTGGTTGGTGCTTCCAAAGTATAGGTAATCAGAAGTGATCTGATGAAAATCAGTCAGCATCGAGTTCAACAATCAATGTGATTACATTCAAACGGTAGGCCTCAACGAGAGATTCGGTTGGCTGCACATAGCTGAGTCAACATTTTGAAATGTGACAGCTAATGGACCCAGCTTGCTAATCACAACAGACGATCAAATGTTTTGGCTGAACACGATTAAAGAGCTATCCTTATACTTCCAGCAAGCTTATCAATTTAATTCGGCTACGACTTAGCTAAGAATGTGCTGTTGCATTCCCACTCTTGTTGTATGCTTCGTCGACCACAGGATCCAAACCAACCTTGCCCTCTTGTTCTTGGACTTGTTTGGGAACAGCTTTCACTCGTCGGGCTTGTAGTTCTAGCATACCAAAACTATAATTAGCTCACTCTATGTATTCTAAAGGTCTTCAAATATGTCTGTAGTCTGCTACGTTGAGCCCCAAATGCTACCAATCGTGCATACGTGTAATGAGCTAATCAATGTATCAAAATCGATTGTTTCTTCTCCCTGAGATCAATGGGACGCGGCGAACTAGGATAGGCTTTGAATTTCGCGTACAAGACACTTAGAAGTCGATGTCAGAGACGTGTTCATGATAAATGACCGTGTTTTAGGAGGCACGTTAATTACAGAAATGTAAGCTGTCTACCGACTTTTCCCATAAGGCGTGGACTCATTGATGAGAAGTCGACCAACTAGTCACATAAACCGTTATCACCACGCCTTTTATTTATCTTGCGCGTTTGTATCACCCACCGGCAGCCCAAAAATAGCACGATCTAGACAACGCTCTAAAAACTTAGTCGAGAGCTGCGGTTCATAACACAGATGCAAAGATCGACATTTTAGCCTTACTGCATAATTTCAAACGAGTGAATTCTGAATTTTTGTGGAGAAAAATTCTTCCAGTGTGTAACTGACAGCTGATAACAGTATCGTTTGTTTCCTTGCTTGCGTGCAACCAGGTTTGACACAGCATTCTGTCCTCAATTGTGTAGTTCGCAATGCTTACCTGTTAGTATCAGGTGAAAACTCTATTAACCTCAATTGGTCAGTCCGGTTTGGATTTTCACGGTAACCAAACACGTGAATTGTTCCTTATACATCTAGATGGATCGTGTAAGCCGGTGACCGAGACGTGTTAAATTAGTCGTATAATGAACGTCACCAGAATTAAACAATATTCCACAATGTACTGCCCTCAGCGGGGCAGTCTAGAAAGTGGTGTAATCAGAAATGGGGTTTGTGATATCTAACCACCTGAAATTTCGGTTGCTTTTTCTAACGGCACTTCTTTGTCACCCGCTTTTTTCTGTTAGCTTTTACGTCATCGATACAAAGGTATCATAGCGTCCCTCGTCTTAGTACAATTTGTGAACGTTGAGACGCCTGCGCAATCCACTTGCCTGATTTACTCTCCAGAAACATACTTTGGTTTCGCATCCGCCAAAATGTGAGCTCGTGACCCATCACTGAAACAGCTTATTCAACCCGTCATAGTTGCGACTACCCGTTGTTTTACATGATACAGCCAAAGGACTTCAAGAGAACAGCGGTTATTCATCTCTGCTCTAAACCGTCATACTGAGTTGCAGCTGTGTTTGAGTTAACAGCGAACGGCGCACTTACCTACAGGGTCAAAATTAATCCTCCTCGGATTCGCACATCAAACAGCAAACACGCATGAAGAACGTAAATGATCCATCTCGGAAGATATTCTCAATGTTTAATCAAATGGTCCTGATGAGCTATTTGGGCACGTATAGAATGTCACACGCGATGATACGTTGTGGCGCCAACGCAATCTGCGTTGAGCAGAATCAAAGCACGTGTGCGTTCCAGATGGATTTTCAACGTTTCTCATGACAAGGAAGTCAAGCGCAAGTAAGTATAGCTGGTCGCCGGCATGTAACAAGTACGAAAGAGACATGGTTGGACAAATCAAAGTAGTGATACAGATGAGCAAGCCACACTTCCGCTGATAACTTATTTCGGAAAGCTTGGCATGTCTAAACGTCCGCGTGATAGTGGCAGACCTGAAACAATCATTGGCAAAGAAGACAGTAGTCTTCCGATGGCAGCCAAATTGAGTTCCTACTTGCAACCATGCTTTAAGTGGGCCTAGCAACTTTTCTGCGTTCACCTATACATCGCGACTACATGTAACTGGCGTGGGGATTTGACCCAAGAGTTCCTTCTAGCGGAGAGATCCAGGTAAGCAGGAGTGGATTGGGTCATAAGGCTCGGTTTTAGTTAGGATTGGATTATTTGAATGGACTGGTCGATACCCGCTTTGTGTTATCATGATAGAAAACTCGAAGTGCAGATGACAAGTGTTCGGAAATCTGCAACAGTTATTGTCGGTCGACCACTTACATGGAGACGTTCGGAACCGTCCTGCCTAGCAGAACGTGTTATCGACGAAGGTACAGTTTTCTAACCTACATTTGTCACTTCCGCACGTGGTACACCAAGAACTTGTCAAAATTAGTTGCGTTCAGTAGTCATCTACATCGGATAGGTCTTGAAGCGAAGCAAAATGAACCTCCACTTTGTACAAGACCAAAGTCGTGGTATCACTGCATATGTGACAAGTCATTTTGAGCGTGCATGATGGCTTGACTGTGTGAATGAACATTGAAGTCACTCTCGACAATCCAGCTTCATCTGTTTTATCCATGTTCCCTATTTGGTATGTGGGTTCTACGGGGTGGAACTTTATCAATCGAATTTTATTTTGAAAAAACAAAGGCCTACTAGCAAAACGTAGTAACTGAATGTTACCTTTAAGAAAAACAGTGAACAGAGATAATGACGACGGAAACTCGTGGTTCAATGAAAGACCCTTTATAGGGATTTTATCAAACGAAGCTGCTTATTGGGTGTGCACCCTAGAATGTGTCAGTGGACGATCCTCCTAGTTACCACCAATATGTTCTTTCCACCAAGCAGACAGAAGCACACTTTTGACATCAAAGCACATTTGGCCAATTCACGGTGCCTATCTGACAAACAGACTGCGCACAATCGTAGCCGATGTGTTTGCTACTTCCAGAATGTTTCGATCGCCAAGATGTATCTTCTGTTACCTACTCTGTGTTTACAACCGGATGAACATAACTATGTTGCACTAAACCTGACTGTTTGAAACTGAAACTGGATATACAGTCGTGACAACAAACAGATACGAGGAAAGATACTCAGAATGTGCTGTAGAAATGAAGATTAGGTGAAACAATGCATGGACGCCATTGATTGTGGAGCAACCTTCTGTTGGATACCGTTTCCAGGCTAATAGTACAGATACTCACATGGATACGCCTGTGTGCATTTTCATTAGTTGTTCTTGATCAAGTTAAAATTTGTCCCCTTCTTATTACGGTTCACGGAACCACTGGAAGGGAGCTCAGACTTTAGCAGCACATTTGTCACTGCTCTGATTTACTGTCATTGTATTCCAATATTTAAAAAAATGGCGAAATCAATTAATCTGTTTATTAGGGTAGCGGTTTATCTAACCAGCTGTACAGAACAGCTAACTGGTAACATTTCAAAGCAGCATACGTTGATCTTACTCTGATCATAGGAGCTACAATGTACAATGTCCACCAACCGGTTAAGACAAATGAGTAAACTATGGACTATGATCAAGGATGCGGACAAAAATCCGTGGGTCCAGACGAAGAAAACAATGAGCAGGTTAGTATTCTTGAAACACGAAACGTTACGCTGGTAACAATCAAACTCTCGACGGATCAGTAACGCAAAGGATGACCCCTTTGTTTCTACCGCTTTGTTGTTCCTATCCGTTGTGCTATTTAGGAATGTTAATGAGTAGTGTAACGTGAATCGAAAATAATTATGCACATGCTGAAAGACGCCTACAGCCGTTAACCAGTAGTTATTTGAAATGGAGAATTTCAACAAAAACAAGCATTGCTTTACTGATAACCTATGCTGAGACAGTCAGATGCAAAAAAATAATGCGTATGCTTAAGATAGTGTAATATTCCTAATCGTGCAATTTATGATCGGTAACAAACAAGCATAACAATTAGTGTCTTGATATGCACAAGGACGACGAAACTTTGGCAGTGATCACTCGAAGGACGAAGGCATTAAGGCCTGATTGAAAGATTTAAAGGACGTGATTGAAGTTAGAAAGTCAACAGCGACCGAAGAAAAATGGTGGCCCTGTGGAAGTAGGCGAAGAAAATGACGGAGGTGGCGCTGAATGACGTCCTATGGAGCTGAATTGAACAACTGTGAAGGGGATGGATGGATTCGATAGCTCCCTCAAGACTGCTCGGGACTGATCAAGTCGGCCCTGTTCTGATCAAAGACGGAACGTTCCGTATTTGCTGAAACACCCGAGAGTATTGAACAAGAAAGTGCCCTAACCTGATCAGGGTTCCAAGCAACAGATTCTGACGGGGCAGTTTGTTTGAGGACTTTCGCTGGCCGCTCATATTCAATCCCACATTGCCAACGTCATCCAATGGATGAACACTGACAGACTCGCAAGTGTGATTCGATGGTTGAAAGTTACTTTCGTGGTCTCTTCAGGTGCCACGGGTAATTTCGCTAGGAGGACGCTGGATAAACTATGGAAGACATCGGAACAGTTAGGATTGCAAGGATTCACGCTAAGAGCACCACACAGAAGAACACATAGAGGAAAGTTGTTTCAAATGGATAGATGACACCATCAGTGAACACAGTCCAGTAGTCCCGATGGTGAAAGATATATAACGCACTTACCGGATTTCGGAGAATGAACGAGACCTCACAAAACACTCATGTCAATGTATCTGGCGCTGCCATTTTCAATAAACTGCAAAAACTAAGCCACCTTTGGTGGTGAGTTCGCGCTCCGGACACTGCCAGCTGCCATGAAAAACACGGGACGTGAGCAACCAACGTTCATAGTAAGCTTGAAACAGCATCCACTTAGGCGCATAACAATCACTCTCTCCTGCGCACTATCCGTCTGGAATGAAACCAGACTGCGAGAGTCAAACGATCTAAACAGGTGCAGCGTGTATTGCGCCCTAAACGCGCTTTTCGATAGATTCCGCGCATGGGGTCAGTGGCAGTGTTGCTGACTTTCTTCCTTGATCAGGGAAGGGCAGGAACCCGCAGTGATTTTTGAAGTGAACAAGTTAGTGAAGGAATAGAGCCCGCAAGCAGTAATGAATCGACAGTGTCAAAAATGGTCCTCTGGAAGGTGGGAGACAGTCATTAACCTTGCTAAGCGAAGTGAGTTTAATCAGGTTTACTCTCATACGAAAAAGCTTGGAGTAGGATATTCCTGATGCACCCTCAATATCCACGCGTCTCTTGGTGTATTGAAAAGAGTGTGAGCCAGTTATAGAAATTGATGCAACATGGTACATAGATTGAATTCCCTTCCGTCACACAAGCTTGGTTAGCTCTGCATTTATTCTCAGCTGGAAAATTCATGATAGCTTTCGAAACTGAAACAATTGGTTCATTTCGTACATTTGAACACAGCAGTGAAAAGACGGACATCTAGCATTTCGCACCACCTCGTGATCATCAAACAACAATAACCAGGACTATATATACTAAGACTAATGGGGTGGGGTGAAAAATGTAAAACGCGGAAAAACGTATGAAAAAAGTTTGAGACGGAATGGAGGACAGTGAGCCGAACGGTTACGTCCATGGAAGTCTGAGGCTGGCATGTGACAGTTTTCGTACATGCAACGCTGGTTTGGGACATCTAATGGCGAGCACCTCAGCNTAACCTTGCTAAGCGAAGTGAGTTTAATCAGGTTTACTCTCATACGAAAAAGCTTGGAGTAGGATATTCCTGATGCACCCTCAATATCCACGCGTCTCTTGGTGTATTGAAAAGAGTGTGAGCCAGTTATAGAAATTGATGCAACATGGTACATAGATTGAATTCCCTTCCGTCACACAAGCTTGGTTAGCTCTGCATTTATTCTCAGCTGGAAAATTCATGATAGCTTTCGAAACTGAAACAATTGGTTCATTTCGTACATTTGAACACAGCAGTGAAAAGACGGACATCTAGCATTTCGCACCACCTCGTGATCATCAAACAACAATAACCAGGACTATATATACTAAGACTAATGGGGTGGGGTGAAAAATGTAAAACGCGGAAAAACGTATGAAAAAAGTTTGAGACGGAATGGAGGACAGTGAGCCGAACGGTTACGTCCATGGAAGTCTGAGGCTGGCATGTGACAGTTTTCGTACATGCAACGCTGGTTTGGGACATCTAATGGCGAGCACCTCAGCGAACGGCAGGAAGCGGGAATTTGTGTGACGTATCATACTTCCGAATGTCAACTCGAGATTAATCCGATGGTCAGTGTGAGTCTAGCGATAGGCCAAGCCGCACGATTGTGTTAATTAACGGTCACTTGTGCACTGGGAAAAGACGAGTACTCACCTCTTCTAGATATTCTCACCAATCACGGAGATGATGAATCAATACGGACTTATGTGTATCGAAAACCAACCTGGATTAGCCCCTACATTC
>QNGE01003602.1:20878-59633 GCA_008508345.1 Paragonimus westermani
ATGTCCGACCACCGAATACCCAAGATGCGCCTCAGACACTGAACATGGAAACGGCTCAAATAGCTCACGTTCCGCTGATACAGTGTCCACGTCTCACTGCCGTACAGCAGGATAGACAGCACCATTGAGCGGTAGACACACAGTTTCGTGGCCATCTTCAGGCTATGATTCTTCCAGACACGCCCTTCAAGACGTCCGAAAGCAGCACTAGCTTTCGCCACACGCGCTCTCAACTCGAGATCCACGGACAAATCTGTCGACAAGTTACTACCCAAGTAGCAAAAATTCCCGCAACTATCCACAATGTCTCCATCGATGCGGATTTGGGGTGGAGGTACACAGACAGCGTCTCCACCAGGAGAAGGCTGAAAGAAGGGAAACGTCCTACCTGTGTTGATGTGCAATCCAAACTTCGATGCTGCCGTAGCGAAGGCTCTAGCCAGACGTTACAGTTCTTCTTCACTGTGTGCTAGCAATGCGCTGTTCTGGGTGAAGAGAAGCACACGCAAACTTGAGGTTTGTAACCTGGTTGGGGCACCGAAACATCGGATATTCAACAGGCGCCCGCCCCTCCGGCACTCTACCTCAACATCATCCTCTCCGGAGTCCTGAAAGGCAATTGTTACCATGGCAGTCACACACACACACGACTCATGGTAAACCTGAAGGAATAAGGTAGGAACCAGTGTGAGTAGAAGTTGGTCGAGATACTGTGATGTAGAATGAAACCACTGTTCCTCAAAAAGGAAATGAAAAGACGGTTTGATGGGAAACAACTGTTAAGAACAGAAAGCCATGCGAGACTGGAGGTCTCAGTGTCCGGATCAGTCTACCATATTACTTGAGGCTAAAGGAACAGTGATTGCTAGCGAGTAGTCGGAGATTTAGTTAGTTTCACGTGGAACTTCACTCACATTTAATCGCAACCTTCGCGTACATGTAGGCTTTTCAGTTAGATCTTTTCGAAACGAAGAACTACGGATCCGAGTTACGCTTTTGTTAAGACTGGCTGGGAAGTCTATCTACATGGGAAATCTACGATCAACTATTGTGGTGAGGAGATACGGTCGCACCATACTACTCACACCACTATTCAGTAACAGCATGGATCGAGATGATCGCGTGATAAATACGGCAGAGATACGGGATAGATCGTTGGAGGGCAGAATGACATATAATGGCTTTCGATACACGACGGAACTGATACATGGTGTCTAAAGCGACTGGAGTATCCTCAGAAGAGTATGGTGTGCAAATGAGTGTTTCCGTTTCTAGTCGTGCTCAGACGCTTAAGTAGTGTGTTGGTTTCTCCAATAAAGTAACCTCTGTGTCATCTGCCTTCTCAGTTCGCAACACTATGAATGCTGTACAAAGTGAAAGGTTGTCAGTCGACATAGCAACCATGTTTCGCAGATGACATCAAGTGCTAGCGGTACCGACGTACTACGAGCATGGTAACCACAGGGTCTCTTCTGTGCCAATAAACCAGTTTTCGCGATCGAAACCTGATCACTACCATCGTTCCATGGAACGATTTGTACAGCAGACCTCATATGTGAACTTACTTTCGCGCGGCAACCAGTTTTTTTTAACAGTGCCTTTCCATGTTGGATGTCAGCCTGCTATAAACGCCCACGTGTCATTTAAAGAAATTAAATAGCACCTTGTGCACCGACTTTAGTAACACCATCAGAACTTCTGGTTTGGTCATCTTGTCCTATTGTTCTTGATCTTATCACTATCCCTGCGTCTTCTCTTAACTGAGAGAGCATTCAACTCTTATAATCGTTGCGTTTCGGTGGGTCTTAGGTGGTTATGTTCCCGTCTAGGATGTGCCTATATCCACTGGTTTCAGCCCCCCCACCCACCCAAGTGACCGCTAAGATTCAAACTTATTTGCGGAATGCCGTTTGTTGCCTATTTCTCCCTGGTGGTTTTTACAGTTTTGGGACCAACGTGTGTTGTGGAAGTCTCAAGTTCGCTAAACGAATAATGATAATTAACCGTAGGTCGTCGTATTAAGCACGACTTAGTTATGTACAGTACACAGATCAGGTCGGATTTTCAGTGAAGCACGACCAGTTGATGCTAATCTCATGAAGTGACAATTCATGTTTGGTTGAGTGGGTACTTGAAACGAATTGAAAACAGTTATCCGACTATCTTGAACCCAAGGGACAGCGTACGCTGCGGTCAGTGGTAAAGTACCATTTGAGTTGGTGGATTCTAAAGTGGATATTTTGGAAATTTGGTCGGTCAGACTCTGTGTCGTGAGTCGAAAACGCGGATGACACAAGAGTTATTAATTCGGAAAAACAATGCATGAGATATGCGTTTTAACATGGTTGTGAAAGCTATAACACACATCTTCGTACGACACTGGTCTCAGAAAGTCACGGTTGATACGGGCGCCAAGGCCCGGTTCTTTTATGTCGCGAGAACCATTTCGCGCGATTCTGCACTGCAATATTTCTACTCGTATTTTTCCCGCGGTTATTTCGATGTTAAAATCCATGCTCTTGCCCCGCTACTGAATAGTAGTGACGGGAGTAGTATAGTGTGATCGCTCGTCCTCATTACACTTGTATCACTGATAAGGAAATGAAGATCACAAAGTATAACCATCAATTTAAAGCCTCAACCATTTAGTTTAACCAAAAAGTGAAACGATAACGAGGTAGACACAGTTTATCGAACCGGTATGACAAACCCATGACGAAACCACAAAGATAAGCACCACCGACATGCCTCAAGTAACGAGACCTTTACAAAGTGCGAAGTATCGTCATAATGTAGATGTCAATGTTGTCTCACCATGACAATTATGCAACCTCAACGAAGATACAAGCAGATCACGCTAGCCTATGTGGAAAATTCGAAGCATTGCACCCCCTTCCACCCAGCAAGAAGACAGACACTGGGGGATGTCAGTACTTTCATTCGCATCTCGTCAGCCGATCAACTATGGTTGCCATCTTGCCGTTTTTTATGCACTCCACCTGTTTTTAGTATACGGCAGACGACATTAATCAAAATCAAAAACACGATGTAGCGAACAGACTCGTTGTCGGCTATTCATCATTGGACCAAATACGTAGTGTTTGTGTGTAACGGTGTTGTTTGGGCGAGACTAACAGAACAAGTGGCACATTCATGTGAGATCCACCAAATGGTAGATACAAGTGGAGACAAGGCTTCGATATAGTTACGTCCTAATTATGGCGGAACTAGAACCGTAGCGGTTTGATTGGTCATGGTGTGGGTGTTGTGACATGGCAACCGTGAAAGCTGAACAAAGCGCATCTGTCAACGCAAGAGTGGAAGATTGAATCGAACTCAAATCGTTTCAGCTGTGTCCAACACTCAGCATCTCACCGCTTTTGATTGATCAACTTTGACTCTCCGAATCGGACGCAAAGTGAAGACCGGGTTGAAGATATGTTGCAAACCGACAAGACGTGCCACACTTGTGCTGGCAATTCTCCGCGTGGCTTTGTTACTGATCCGGGCTCAATGATGTTCACGGCTATGCTCATATATGCACCTGGTCGTATGACCCAGGTAGCTAGTTCCGTAGGAACAAGTAAAAGAAAGAAGTCACAGAAGCAGGCATTCTTCTGCCTTTTGACGGTAAACACAAAGCTGTCAGTATAAAAGGTTCTGTTGGCATTAGTGTTTAGTCCTCTACGGGCTGCTTAAGCAACCGTGTCACCTTTGAAAAGCAACAAGATATACACTTCTTTCTATTCCTCCATTTTGCACAACCTCACATGCAGATCGCTCTGGATAGTCATTTCACATGAGTAAAGTGCGTAGGAAAGACAATTATTCGGAAATCATGCCCCGTGTTCGTACCCGCATTACAGTATCAGTTAAACGCTTCATGACACTTCTCTTTCGCATTAGCGGTGCAGTCGTTGAAATAGCCCACCCTCCACACCACGACGAATCAAACCGCTACGGTTCTAGTTCCGCCATAATTAGGACGTAACTATATCGAAGCCTTGTCTCCACTTGTATCTACCATTTGGTGGATCTCACATGAATGTGCCACTTGTTCTGTTAGTCTCGCCCAAACAACACCGTTACACACAAACACTACGTATTTGGTCCAATGATGAATAGCCGACAACGAGTCTGTTCGCTACATCGTGTTTTTGATTTTGATTAATGTCGTCTGCCGCATACTAAAAACAAGCAGAACACACTACGACAAAAACGGTTGGGTGGAATTTGAACTCAGGATACGGCTGATGAAATGCGATGAGAATACTGACATCCTTCAGCGTCTGTCTTCTGATCGTTTTGATGATAAAAAGAGATCCATAACACACTAGAGGTGAAAAAGAGACCCGAGGCCAGAGTATTTAAGCCATTACGGATAAGCTGGTGAGATTAGATTGTTGAAAACCGAGCTGCTGACTTGACCGAACCATGTAAGTTAACACGCGCGCAGTCAGGACGTTCGGACGTGCGTTTAGCCGTCTCAGGGCGGACAGGCGTGTGCAACGCGGTGTGTCATTTTGGTTTCTGATTGTGTAAGTCGTGTGCATGCCTTACTAGGCTCACGCTTGTTTCTGCTCTCTTTCGACAGGACTATCGTTGGGAGCCCCAGTTCAGAAGTACGCCGTCCCCCGTCGTCGTTACGTTGCACAAACCGGGCTTGGGCGCGAAACGGGCAATCGAAAACAGACCGTCCTGCCTGCTTTTCGTCCGTAAACGGCTAGCCCAGTCACTGGCACTGTACACATTCTAGCCAATGGCTGAACACGAGATGGCGAACTTCGTAAAGCTAATCTCCGATTCGCTAATCAATCCTGCTGTGATACCATTGGCTGGTTTTCGGTTAGTTGGTTGGACACGGAAGTATAATTCCGGATCGAAGCTGCTCGTGCCGTCGTCGTCTCCGTGTTTTCTCCCTCCTCCATGGCTCGCACCAAACAGACTGCTCGTAAGTCGACAGGTGGGAAGGCGCCGCGCAAACAGCTTGCCACCAAGGCCGCTCGCAAGAGCGCGCCCGCTACGGGGGGCGTGAAGAAACCCCATCGCTACAGGCCGGGAACTGTCGCCCTCCGCGAAATCCGTCGCTACCAGAAAAGTACGGAACTGCTCATCCGTAAGCTGCCCTTCCAACGTCTCGTCCGGGAAATTGCCCAAGATTTCAAGACGGATCTGCGCTTCCAAAGTTCAGCCGTCTCTGCACTCCAGGAAGCCAGCGAAGCCTACCTCGTTGGGCTTTTCGAGGACACCAATCTGTGCGCTATCCACGCTAAGCGCGTAACTATCATGCCCAAGGACATCCAGCTTGCCCGCCGTATCCGTGGCGAACGCGCCTAGGTTTTCCTGCCGGAGATCCACTGGGAACGATACCAAGGCCCTGTTCAGGGCCACTACCCAATGATCACATGCCTCCTTGGGCGTTTACCCGTTTTCGGTTTCGGTCGTAAGCGTTGCGTAAAGAAGTAGGGCGTTCTGACTTCTGCTATCGGTTATAGCAGGCGCGGTCGGGCTGTAATACATTTGCTCGGTTCAAGGTTGCTAATGGTTTGTCAGTGCGCAGGGCGTGATATCTAGTTGGGGCAGGCCCCCGGTAGGTCGAAAAGATGCCCCCCCCTACTCAGCCTTGTGGATAGTTCGTGGAGGCAGTGGCGGGGATGCGTGCGGTGCCCCGTGGAGGTGGCCACTGTTTAGTGGCTGACCGTGCCAGATGCGCGTGATCTGTCAGACAGCTGTAGTCAAGGCCGGGGTGGGCATTTGCACCACACCTGGGCTGCTGCAGCAGCCCTGGCCGAATGGTCGGTCATGCCAATCACTCGGTTCATGGTGTGAGACGACGTCCTGGTCCCGTCGCTGCTGGCGGACCATGACGACCATATTCACTCGGGCGACTAACCCGTTCTGTAACGAACGGTGAAATGGTGGACACTACAAACTGACAATAAGCGTGAAGAGTTACAGCAGTATCAGCGGGCACATTTAGGTGTGACGTGACAGAATGAACATTCTTCTGGTACATGAAAGGAGGGCAACATGTGGACAGCGGTCTAAACATGGGTAGTAGCGATACCTGTCCACATGTTCCCCTGTTAAGTGTCCCTATTTGAGTCGGGCTGGTTCTGTGGCTTACTCTTTTCCAGCGAAAGTCCAGAGTTCTCGGAATTGGATCTCGAGCAAACCATTAAATCTATCACGTTACCTGTAAACAGCACCAACATTCAATCTGAGTGTGGGATCTGTGTTCACATGTGGTTAGTGATAACGTTGAAAATCCTGAGGAATCATCACTGGAGCGCAATGAATTCGCTATCGTTCCGGAGATCACTGCTGAAATGCAGCAGTTTGTAAACATCCTAAGACCATCCGGATGATTGGTTCAGTAAAACCTCTCGAGAAGCCACGAACTACATACTGATCAAAATTGAATAGATTCGCACATTGTTGCGTGAAGGTCTTCATTTTTAATATAGCCAAAGAAAAAAGGTTAGTGCTAAGATAATGTGTATATCCGGACACAGCGCGTCCAAGAAGAGACTCCGCTAAGTCGTCAGTTTATGGATTTATGAGGATTTCTGGCTCCTTTATTATCGCGCCCTGGACGTAATCAACCTCGTGTCAGGCAAGACTGCGTTGGAACATTTAGTTGCTACGCGGTTTTCCAACGGTAAATCCTTGTGAGTCGTGCCCAGGATGACGCATCGTCTCAAGAAGTGGTAAAATAACCACCCCACCAGTGATCCAGTGCTCAGGTGTTCCCAAAATAGCTAGTCACTGGTCGTATGGAACCTGCGTTTTAGATTACTGGTAGTTAGCCGGGGTGTGTAGACAGATTTCGAAGCCAGACACTTTTAAAACTTTGGCTACTACTGCATCAAAATCTCGGTCAACATTGCTAAAAGGCCAGCTTCACTGTAACCTTTGGCTACAGTCCGTATATACGCGTATGCGTGGTGGATCAAGCTATATCCACCATATATATATATACACATATATATATCCACCACGCATACGCGTGGGTGTTTCGAGAAGCTCTCTCGATATTGCATGGCATCGTCTTTTTAAATCTGTCCATACATAGGGTATGTATGTGTATGTATATAACCTGACTTGAACAGGATAAGAATCACGTCGTTGAGCCACGCACTAGAGTACGTGCTAACTTGTTGTGTGATTTGTCGAATACAGGAGATTATCCAGTAAAACCAATGCATACATGAGCGCTCATGAATAACACAGACTCCGACCGCAGACCGCCCACCGAGAAACAAGCCGACGGACAAAATGCACAACACAAAGGCTAGTCAAAACGAGAAAGTGGTCGTGAAAGTAGTGATCAGAGGTGTTAGATGAAAGATTCGTGAAGTAGTGTATGACCGATTGCTCAAGCAGCTCAACGTCGTCCTCATTAAAATTGTGTATGGCATTTCTGCAGGTGTCGTATATATCGGTGTAGTTTGCAAGTATCGGATTGTTCAATACACTTTCTTGTGGGCACGGTTAGATTATCCGATTTAGAAATCATACCTGGAACCAAGCCATAAAAGCATGTTGCAATGCCTCCCATCTCATCATACCAGTCCCATTCAGACCGCGTTTCGTGTGCTTATACTGGAATCGAACAGAAAATTTTCCGGTTGACAATCCGTAATTCCTGAAACGTCCAGATAAGAATACACTTCCAACTGTACTGAATGTGACAGCCCTCTACCATAAGTGTTTTGTGTATACAGAGCATGGGTCGCGGTGTATCAGTTTACTGCAGTCTAGTCGTCCAGACGCTATTTCTTCGCCTATCGCACCGCGGTGAAGCGAGTGAACGGGATTGGTGGGCTTTTACAGTGGATCATTTCAGTTCGTTTAACACGGGATATGTGGCTAGTAACCGGTTGATGCGCAGTATTTTGCGTCAGCGAGATCCGACGATCTCACCACGCTGCGACAAATTAAGATGAAACCCTTCCCTCCAATACTGTTTCAACGTCGGAGATGACAGTGTATAACATGCTATTATTCAATGATATGATCGCATGAATATTCACGACCGAGTCCGTGTTAGGTCTGTGTAAGTATTTTTTGGGACTTAATAAGGCAGAATTGTATCGGTGAAGGTTTAAGTGGTGCAGGGAATTAGCATTTTGCTTATCTTCACCTATCGTGTTATGCTCCGATTAGTAGACAGATTCGGAACCAATGCTATCGTCAGCATAATTTCCTTCAGGATACTGCATGACAGGACGTAATGGCTGTCTATAAAGACAAAGCGTTGGCCACAGATAAAATAGATGTGTAACGGGTCAATGGAGAAATCCTTAGGCAAAGTGTTTACGTATGGTAATGAAGATTGGATTAGGATCATGTCGAAGAGATGGACTAAGAGGAGTGGGGTGGGTCGCCTTTACGCCCCATCGCTTCAAATCTGGGCTTAGTGGCAGGCAAATTTTGTTATGGTAACCAAGACCATACGTCTTTGTTTGTGAATAGTATAGCACGCGCGTAGATGGGATAGTTAAAAGGCAGTTGTCAACGCCGGGAAGACGAAGGGCCGGGAGCCAGTATTGGAATCGTGCACATGCGCGGTGTAGGACATGTCACCAGGGCAAGTGACAATGCACTGCCGCCTAGCTGACGCGAATACACGTCAATCATGTCAATCAGTGTTCGCGTTCGTTGTTGTGTTTTCATATACCTCGTGATAGATTTCGTGCAATAAACAGCTCCCCAGGCCGAGCTTCTCTCGCGTTCACAGCGGTACGACAACAGCCTGTTTCCTGGGCAGATCAGATTCGGTGTCCCAAAAATATCAAACTCATAACGACGTAAGGGTTGCCATATTTGTGCCACCGTACTTATTCACGAAATTTATTGTGCGTAGATTTACTGCAAACAACTGACGTGAGATTTCGTGCGGGACGTGGATGCTGTCACCTCACTAGTTGCTGGCTGATAAACGTGCCTCATCTACATCGTAATTGGCCACATTATCTAAAGTAATCATGTTTCAATCGTTATCATTGCGAGTGGCACCTCACCATTCCACCGCTTGTTTGAATCCTCGAGATCAGCGGTTCCTGTGATCATTCGTCTTTTATGGGGTTGGCAGGCAGCCCTGCTAATGACGCTGGCATGTTCGCCCTCAATCGTCTTTACTCGTATTCACTCAAATTTGCCTGTTTGCACGGGGATTAAGAAGTGCAGTTACTAAATGACCACATGTTGCGAGCCAGGAACACGAATAGCGCAAGGATTATTTATTCAGGAAGCCAATACATGGATTATGTGCCCCAACATGACGACAAACAAAAACACTGATTTGTATACGAAACTGGTTTCAGAACGCCACGGATGCCAATGCTGAGTTCCTTTGAACGCCAAAAAACATTTCGTATCACACTGCGATCCAGTGCATATTCTTGTACTTTTCTTGCGGCCACCTCAACCTCAAAATCCATGCGCCTGCCCCGCTTCTGAACTGTAGCAGTGTGAGTAGTATACTGCGATCATTGGTCCTTACTACACACATGTTTATTCACGGTCGAACAATCGTTAGGTCTCTGTAAGTATTCCCAGTGTTTTTTAGGGCACAGTTTATTAGAGGGGATTAAGTATGACAGAGAATTAGCACATGGCTAAATTTATCCCGATATACTAAGATTAGCAGAGAAAAGAAAATGATTCTATCAGTCAATGCTTCATCAAATCTAAAGCATCAGTGTGAAACATTGGCCACGCAGACATGAGTATTGCAGAGCTGACAATATAAATGAGCCACATCAACCATTCCGTGTGAGCACATACTCAACTAAAGCGCCCTAAAATGCAACGATTTACGGGCGAGATAGGCGCCCTCTATTTTCAGGTACCAGCCGGATAACGGATGCTGACTGATCTTATTCAGTTTTGCCAAAACGTGTGTGATGAGTGTACACAGACCACTAGCCAATGCTCTGTTTGGTCTACCTTACTACATACCCAGTGAGGACTGTGGTTTTGAAATTGTTAATTCATTTCAGAACTGTGAACAAAATGGCCAAAGCCTGAAGAGTGGTAGGTGCACATATTTCATATCGACACAACCGTACCAAATCTACAATAACATTAATCAATTTTCGTATTAAACAATCATGGATGGTGGAATGGATAATCAGCCGATGAGTTAGGACAGGTCACCAAGACCAGAACAATACAGGTTCATGAACAATTGTTTCTGAACACACAACATCGGCCTCACTTGATTGATTGCGATCGTCTCAGCAAGCTGCAAGAATCTTCCATTGGAATTACATAGTAGGACTCTGAATACACAAGCTGGATTGGTTACGTGATCAGTGGTCAGGATGGGTGTGGCGCGTGAGAATAGTGGTTGTCTGCGTGTTTCGGCGACATTACTTTTCTTCGGTAGCACGAATTTCTGTATCAACTTGGGCAAATGTTCCTTCACTCTGGAAGCCAAACAAATATCGTTTCTGCCTATGTAAATTTCTTTGCAGTTACATAAAAATTGGTAGACACAAGGTGAGATGGTACCGACAGGTTGTTATCTTTTGATTGAAAACATAGGTAGTAGTTGGGTTCCAGCGATGACATGGAGTTCAGCTGCATTAAATTAGTGTCTAAACGAATCGATTAATCTTAGCGCTGTTTGATGCATACCGTAATCACAGTTGAAACACAATTCTATGCAAGACTTCTTTTGTCTCACGGTGACCACCTGATCAGATAGCGGTTTCCGTCTACTGTGCCCTTCTGTGATCATCATCGCGTAGCCATTGGATTGTAGTAAAGACGTGACTAAGTCTAATTCCCCCTCAAGGCTGTCCTCCATACAGATTCGTCTAGTTCATGTGAATAGTGTACTCAACAAGGCACACATATGATCGACCGGCATGGAACCACTGAAATTCGAATATCGACCGGATCACGTGGGTTTCCTATAGACAGTTCTTTTACTAGAGTATTCACCCTGACAACGCATGGGTGTGGCCAGAACCGGCAAACAATGATCGGTCGCAAACTCGCACGTTATTTTCTGGTTGAGATGAANGACAGCAACGAGCCCAATTACGGACGTCGTGGTTTACTTTAGACCATACAAAACGTTCAGTGACAAGTATCACGGGAGCACATATGCCGGGGTGCGACATGTTGTGTAGCGCATTGAACACTGCACGACGAAACGATAAGGGCACTACAGGTCTATGTACGTTTTAGGAAACATCACACAGGATGGTGCCCTCAGAGGAAGTCAAAGGAACGGGTTGTATTTTGAGGGAGCTGCTTCGACGAAGATGCTCTATCTCCGAGCCGCCTAGTTGAGCAGCGGCCAACTCTAGAGCAGTAGCCACAGAATTCCTTACCTGATATACGCGTGAGAGAGCGTCAGCGACAGGATTGAGGATACCTGAAATATGACGTATATCTGTCGTAAACTGAGAGATATAATCCAAGTGCCTGATTTCTCTGGGAGAATACCCGTCTGACGATGAGTTCAGCGAATACACCAATGGCTTATGATCGGTGTAGGCTGTGAATTGTCGGCCTTCATTTGCATGCCGAAAATGACGTATTGCGAGGTAAATTGCAAGTAATTCTCTTCCGAACGTGCTATAGCGACACTCGGTAGGCTGCAACCGTTTAGAAGAGAACGCTAGCGGTTGCCACTGACCTTCGACGAACTGCTGTAATACAGCGCCAACAGCTGTGTCGGAAGGGTCGTTTACAATCGACAACTCTGTACTAGGGTCAGGATGTGCAAGCAGGGCTAGTTTGGAGATAGATTCTTTAAGCTCTTTAAAGGCCGTACGCGCTGAATCAGTGAATAACAGATTACGACCGCCTCCGCGGAGGAGGTCGGTCATCGCAATGAGGAATAAATCGACGATAGTAGTTTACCAAGCCACAGAATCTGCGGAGTTGCTTAAAAGAAGAAGGTTCGGGGTAGCCATGGATGGTTTGAACTTTAGCAGGAAGGGCTGCAATCTCCTGGACCGAAATCTCATTACCTAGAAACTTAATAGCCGTTTTACCTAGATCGCAATTTGATGGGTTGACTGTAACGCCGTAGTTAGCCAACCGTTCAAATAAACTACGTAGGTGCGAAAGGTACTCCTCCTTAGAAGAGCTAGCGACCAGGATATCGTCGAAGTAGTGATAAACGAAATCCAGACCGCAGGTGACTTCGTGTATAAAACGCTGGGACGTCTGACCGGCGTTGATCAATGCAAATGGCATTCGCAGAAACTCGTAAAGACCAAATAGAGTAATCACAACGGTCTTTGGTATACCTTCGGACGCCACCGGAATTTGGTGATAGGCGCGGACTAAATCGATCTTGCTGAAGATGTTTTTGCCCGCCAGGCAAGTCATAAGATCTTGCAGATGCGGAATAGGATACTTATCGGGGAGTACAACTTTACTGTTAAGAGATTATTTAAAACACCGTGTTCCCTTGATCCAGTTCACCAATAGCGATAGAAGACATACATCGCGAGATGCTAACATTTCGTCTACTCTCTTCGGTCACGAACACAAAACATTAAAATATATAGGACATGCGGTTAGCAACACAATAAAAACATTCAACCATTGGGTTTACATGAAACAAACACTGACGTCAGTTACACGGCAGACAAACTGCGTGAATCAACAGTTTATACACACACAAATCCGGACGGTGAGTATTGATCAACATCGCCTCGGAGAAAGCGAGCAATTTGGGGCTTCTGATTACGTAACAGAGCTTGAAACCAGTTGGCCGGGTCACCAGTGTGACCTGTTTTCATGATGTGCTTTGTGATGGATGAGGTCACATTTCGCCTCAGTCGTTCTGTTACCAATGTCTGTTGGGTCATGGCGTTTATCAACCACTTAAGCATATGTTCAGCCATTCTTTGACGTAGGCACCGATTTGTTTTGCTGATATAGACTTCACTGCAACTGCAAGTGAACTGATAGATTACATGTGAGACAGAACATTTCGGTAGGTCACTACTACGAATAAACTGAGTTCACTCCTAGTTGTGAGTAGCAATCGCAATTCAGCCGCAGGGAATGTACGAGTTAGAGCAGACTGTAATTTTTGACATATGTCAGTTGTGACATGATCGCCCTCGAAAGATAATTTCGAAAAGACCTGCTTTTTGGGAACCGTACTCATGACAGTCTTGGTCAGTCTATTCTGGCTGTGAACATCGATGAATTTCTCCGGGTATCCGTTTGCGAGCAGTCCCTTTTTTATTTTTGCCTCTTCTCCTTGTAAACAGTGATGGGTGCATGTCTCCCGGGCTCTATGAAACAAGGTTCGTATCAGGCCTCTTTTGTAAGTGATGGGCGCAAAAGAAGAGAACTGCAAATGCTGACCGCTCCAAGTGACTTTTCGGTGCACTGAGCGTTGTAATGAGCCATCCTGCCGTCCGGTAATTGAAATGTCTAGAAACGATAAACTTCTTTGTTTCCTCCTCATGAGAAACAGAAAGATTAGGATGAACGGAATTGAGTTGGTTTAGGAGTGAATCAAAATGAATATTAGTAGTAAAAATCAAAATATCATTTACATATCGCTTATAGAGGCTGGCACCATCTATAGCATCAGATAGTTTTAATTCAATCATTCCTAAAAATATATCTGCGAGTGTAGGGCCCAATGGGCTACCCATTGCCACACCATCAACTTGCTCATAGGACAATCCGCAGAAATCAAAACGGATATTCTCTGTACATAAAAGTATAAGTTCCTTAAGGTAATCAACTGGGAGACAAAAAGGCCAATTTTGAAAGGAAATAAAATCGCATAAAAAGTCAACTTTTTCTCGGAGAGGGACGTTTGTAAATAGTCTAGGTCGATAGAATACATCTTATGTGAACTCACTGATACGTTCTGTAAAGTTTGTACCAGATCGAAGGAATCTTTTGCACAGTGAGGAGTAAACATCTGACGGATCGGGTGGAGGATGTCTACAAGCCATCTGGCAAGCTTGTGGTACGGTGAGTTGCCCATGCACAAGAGTGATCTTAACGGTACGCCACGTTTATGTTTTTGGAGCACCTCTTAACTGTGGTGTGCGGGTTCCGGTTGGCTTCATCTGTCTGTATTCCGAGATATACCCATGTAGTAGCAAGATTTGGAGCTTTCTTGATATTTGTTTCTCTACCAAAACGTTGCTATCAGCAGTAGTGTTCGTGAGAAATTTCCTTCCGTCCGCTAGGATATCTTTCATTTTTGACTCATAATCAACCTTGTTCATGATGACTGTGCCGGAACAATTATCTGGCTGGAGGAAAACCACATCTTTCATTTCTCGCAGTTGTTTTAGAGCTTGGTACAGTTCAGATATCAAACAACAATGCTGGCGTATAGGTGAAGTCAAGAATGTTACGAGATATCGACCAACTTCGCGCGGAACCACCCTTTGTTTTCAGCTGAAGTTGGACAGATGTCTCCGAGGCGATGTTGATCAATACTCACCGTCCGGATTTGTGTGTGCATAAACTGTTGACTCACGCAGTTTGTCTGCCGTGTAACTGACGTCAGTGTTTGTTTCATGTAAACCCAATGGTTGAATGTTTTTATTGTGTTGCTAACCGCATGTCCTATATATTTTAATGTTTTGTGTTCGTGACCGAAGAGAGTAGACGAAATGTTAGCATCTCGCGATGTATGTCTTCTATCGCTACTGGTGAAGAAGGTTATCCTCAGGAGTCGAAACGCACTTGCCGGGGCTATACAGGCGGGCCGAGCAAGCGATTTACGTCTGCGGTTGTTAGATCACACAGACCAGTCAATTATGCTAGGAATCACTACTGGTCTCAAACTTGTGCTGTTTGTGTGACGGTATCAGTGCTTTCTGTAGCAGACACCTTGTGTATACTGATGTCCCTATGCGCACACTCATCAACTCCCTGGGATTCAGACAACTACTGCAGGCACGTGTATTGGTCTCGGCCTGGATTTTTCGTAATTGAGTTCACACTTCGGTTGTTGCAAAGTCATTAACTTCTCGAACTTAGCAATGACACGAGGAGTTACTCGCGGCGGACACGGTACGAGAGCGTACTTAGTGTCAGCTCCTTCGTAATATCTGAAATCGTTCCGCGAAGGTATCAGGAAAAATCAACCGTTCTGTCGTACTCCTCTCAACCTTATGGCGTCGTTGAACTAACCTCAGACAGATTGAACACAATTACTGACCGACACACAACGAAACTAGTCCACGGTGGGTATCACAGAGAGATGAAGCAGGAAGTGTGAGATGGTGAATTGTTTACCTCGGCATGACAGTGTTTTGCAGTGATAGGAAAGTCAACAAAGAAGGGGGTGTAAGCATTCAGCTACGATCCCACACAAAGACCTCAACTGTTCGTGACACGGTGCTACTGGACGTTAAGGAATCAATCCGGCGAGCAGCTAACGTCACCCAAAATTCCACTTGTCCGATTGGTGTAAATTAGAGATCGTTTCCAGCACACAGGGACGTGGATAGGGCTTTGCACGAAATGGGAGCTGGAAACCACGAACCGGGGGACTTCTTCGAGGTAGTAGTGGAGGTCGAACCATTCCAGCATACGATGTGGCGGACGGGTTAAGCTTCGTTCTGTCCTAATTACATTCTTGCCAGCGAAATTGACATGGCAAACAGTCCAGACATGACAGCCCCACTGGGCTGCAGTCCAGTCATCACGGGATGTCGACACGGAAACTTCGCAGGAGTGATTACAGATTCGCGAGGCAGACTGGTCGTCACCTCAGCCCAAGTGACCATCGGCGGTCGGTGCCGTTAATAGCCACGTCCCAGTAAAATACCCTCGGAGTAATAAAAAGCCTAGCACGACCGAGTCTGATTACATTGATGCACTCAGCGGAACTTGCGCCCGTTGAGCATGGCACACGGCGCAACCTTACGGCGGGACGACTTCGCCGTCAACGCAGTCTGAACGCGAATCCCAAGCACCCCGCTTCGGCGGATTTACCAACACGGATATAGAGGCGAGCAGTAGGCGGACAGTCAGAAATCATGGGCGACTTTTGAACACAGAGGTAACAACTTAACCGCTGACGCTGACGGGTCGCAGCGCACCCGGAGAACCCACTGGCTCACAAATAACCAGTTCCAGACTCGATATTCCCATCGCCCTGGAAAACTGCGTAACGGGACTAAAAAACAAGAACTACGCCGCGGCAATCCCGAACCACACAAAACACCGGGACCACCGCACCAACTGCCCCTCCAAACCACCGTCACGAACAAATCAGGACAGTCGCACGGCAGAAGAGCCGCGAAACAATCCGCACTGACAACCCCAACCCAGAGAGCAAACGAACAACAAAATCAAAGTGTGTGGCCCTGAAGAGGGCCGGTATCACGTTCTCTACCTTCACAGGCAGCTGCGCTTAGGCCTTCACCTTGTCAGTCTTCTTGGGCAAAAGCACGGCCTGGATGTTGGGGAGGACACCACCTTGGGCGATGGTCACACCACCAAGCAGCTTGTTCAACTCCTCGTCGTTGCGGATGGCCAATTGCAAGTGACGGGGGATGATGCGGGTCTTCTTGTTGTCTCGGGCAGCATTGCCGGCTAACTCCAAAACTTCAGCCGCCAAGTACTCCAGCACAGCAGCCAAGTAGACTGGAGCACCTGCGCCAACGCGCTCAGCGTAGTTGCCCTTGCGCAACAGACGATGCACACGACCCACAGGGAACTGCAGACCAGCACGGGTCGACCTGGTCTTCGACTTGACGCGAGTTTTACCACCCTTGCCCCGGCCGCTCATTGTGAAGTCGAGAAGTAAGGAGAGAAAACGTGGAACGCCGGACGCCCTGCGCGAACATATATATACTAAACACAACAGTATCTACCTGTGGACTAGGCCGTTTGTCAAATTAGCATTGGTCAACTCGTATGCAAGCGAACGGGCAGATATGCGCGTCGCTCATTGGTTGTTTGTGGTGCGGTGCATTCTGATGCCAATTGGACGATGCATGGCGCTACCAATAGTTGATTGGTTGGATTGGTGACCTTATTGATCGGCTTTGTCGACAGCCGTGCGTGGCCAGCCGGCAGCCGAGACGACAGCTGTTTGTGTGCTTGTATGGGCCTAGCGATCGCCTGGGTGTGACTTGCCTTGGTTTGTCCAGGCTTTGTGAGACGCGACCTGCGTTCGCCTGCTAGCGTCCGAAATGTGAACTTGCGGTCCATCTCCCCTGTCCGATCGTGGCCGTGTTGTGTTTCGGTATGTTGATGAATTTGCGTCGCGCCTGATGTCACCCATTTGCTTAGCACAGGGGTATGGTGTATAGAACTCTGGATGACCTTGGATGGCAAATGCTTGCCACTGATGAGTAGTCGGGGATTTGGTTTACTTCCAAGTTGAACATCACTTACATTCGAAAGAGGCTGGCTGGAAAGTTTACCTGAATGCGAAGGCTGTGATCGAATGTGAGTGGTGTTCAACTTGAAAATGTTTGCTAGTTTACAAACGTGCGCTCGTGTAGCGGAGGTTGTCGTGACGCCTGTTTGTCAGTTGCGTTGGTTTATACCGACCGGGGTTGGTTATGCTGTTTCCAGCGTTGGTCGTGCGCGTTGGATGCTATGTCAGTTTTCCCAGTTGATACCAGTGGGAAATCTCTGAGTTCGTGCTCTATTTTGGTGCCGACAGTGGTTGCCCGTCGGAATGTAACATCGATGAGTGCGTGGCATGTTAGATATCTCGAATTGCGATTCTTCGACTATTTCTGAATTCACGCGGTTGGCACTCCCTAGCCACGAACGTCTTGGGAAAGTGACGGTCCCTGCAAACGTTTGCATGGGCGCGAGTCAGAAGCTGTGCTATCGGTCCGATAGGTGGTATGTGTGTGGCTCATGCCGGGGCTTCGCAAACATTGGAGAGGAGTGCAAATGCAAGTAGTATTTAGCGGTGCTATTCAAATCCACTTGCGATCGTGATTAAGGTGCAAGACTGGCGTTTAAGTGAATCGTTTCTCATGTATTGTGCACAGCAAAGTGGATGCCCCAATCAATTCCTTCAAATTGAAGGTGGCCAAGTCTAGCTCCTAGTGTACTTCGACCGGTGTGTTCGCATCAAACAATATGTCATAATCTGTCCATCGCTGGAAACGTGTAGTTGTACTGTCGTACAGCGTTCTCGCTTTTTTGTTAGACAAACATTGATCGAACGAGGAGGACTTAGTCAAACCACTTGCAGGAATCACGAAAGAGTCCTGCTGAGTCAGTGATGTCAGGGAGTCCCATTATGTGCACATTGATCGGCTATTCAGTACAACTGAACAGTCCGCAATCGAAAGTATTAGACTTTGGTCATGACTATGAAATAACATCACATAGGCCTTGTCGTACTTATGTTGAAACAGCTTGAGCATCCGATCGATCAATTATCTGATCTTTAGACGACTACTGCTGCGCGTAGGCCCAATCTGGCGATGGCGAACTCCCATCTCAACTCGGCGGGCTGGTTTGCCGTCATCTCAAAACCACTGAAACAAAATGTTTCGAGCATATTCTATCAAAAGTTTTTTTGAATTTACCAGTGTCTTGGACTGCATCAATCTTTCCAATGAATCGATTTGCTCCCTAGACGTTCAGACAATGCTTACGAATACCCCGCTACACACAGCAATTGTTTATATCTGTGGGCTCGCTGATATGAGTCACACTACTTTCTATCTCGCGATCAATATTCTGAAACAAACATTATTATTTTACACTGAAAATGTCAGCCTCCGTTGTATCGATTGATCATACCACCAGATAGATGATGCGGCAATGACAAGTTCACCATAACGGACTGTTTCATGTGAAGTAAGAGCAAGAGCTGACAGCAAACAATGGATTTGTCATCCTACAAACGCTACTTCGAAGATACGCCAATATTTAATCGTTCCAAGCAGAAAATGGATGACTTAGTGCGGTGCTCAAATACTTTTCATCTCAACCAGAAAATAACGTGCGAGTTTGCGACCGATCATTGTTTGCCGGTTCTGGCCACACCCATGCGTTGTCAGGGTGAATACTCTAGTAAAAGAACTGTCTATAGGAAACCCACGTGATCCGGTCGATATTCGAATTTCAGTGGTTCCATGCCGGTCGATCATATGTGTGCCTTGTTGAGTACACTATTCACATGAACTAGACGAATCTGTATGGAGGACAGCCTTGAGGGGGAATTAGACTTAGTCACGTCTTTACTACAATCCAATGGCTACGCGATGATGATCACAGAAGGGCACAGTAGACGGAAACCGCTATCTGATCAGGTGGTCACCGTGAGACAAAAGAAGTCTTGCATAGAATTGTGTTTCAACTGTGATTACGGTATGCATCAAACAGCGCTAAGATTAATCGATTCGTTTAGACACTAATTTAATGCAGCTGAACTCCATGTCATCGCTGGAACCCAACTACTACCTATGTTTTCAATCAAAAGATAACAACCTGTCGGTACCATCTCACCTTGTGTCTACCAATTTTTATGTAACTGCAAAGAAATTTACATAGGCAGAAACGATATTTGTTTGGCTTCCAGAGTGAAGGAACATTTGCCCAAGTTGATACAGAAATTCGTGCTACCGAAGAAAAGTAATGTCGCCGAAACACGCAGACAACCACTATTCTCACGCGCCACACCCATCCTGACCACTGATCACGTAACCAATCCAGCTTGTGTATTCAGAGTCCTACTATGTAATTCCAATGGAAGATTCTTGCAGCTTGCTGAGACGATCGCAATCAATCAAGTGAGGCCGATGTTGTGTGTTCAGAAACAATTGTTCATGAACCTGTATTGTTCTGGTCTTGGTGACCTGTCCTAACTCATCGGCTGATTATCCATTCCACCATCCATGATTGTTTAATACGAAAATTGATTAATGTTATTGTAGATTTGGTACGGTTGTGTCGATATGAAATATGTGCACCTACCACTCTTCAGGCTTTGGCCATTTTGTTCACAGTTCTGAAATGAATTAACAATTTCAAAACCACAGTCCTCACTGGGTATGTAGTAAGGTAGACCAAACAGAGCATTGGCTAGTGGTCTGTGTACACTCATCACACACGTTTTGGCAAAACTGAATAAGATCAGTCAGCATCCGTTATCCGGCTGGTACCTGAAAATAGAGGGCGCCTATCTCGCCCGTAAATCGTTGCATTTTAGGGCGCTTTAGTTGAGTATGTGCTCACACGGAATGGTTGATGTGGCTCATTTATATTGTCAGCTCTGCAATACTCATGTCTGCGTGGCCAATGTTTCACACTGATGCTTTAGATTTGATGAAGCATTGACTGATAGAATCATTTTCTTTTCTCTGCTAATCTTAGTATATCGGGATAAATTTAGCCATGTGCTAATTCTCTGTCATACTTAATCCCCTCTAATAAACTGTGCCCTAAAAAACACTGGGAATACTTACAGAGACCTAACGATTGTTCGACCGTGAATAAACATGTGTGTAGTAAGGACCAATGATCGCAGTATACTACTCACACTGCTACAGTTCAGAAGCGGGGCAGGCGCATGGATTTTGAGGTTGAGGTGGCCGCAAGAAAAGTACAAGAATATGCACTGGATCGCAGTGTGATACGAAATGTTTTTTGGCGTTCAAAGGAACTCAGCATTGGCATCCGTGGCGTTCTGAAACCAGTTTCGTATACAAATCAGTGTTTTTGTTTGCCGTCATGTTGGGGCACATAATCCATGTATTGGCTTCCTGAATAAATAATCCTTGCGCTATTCGTGTTCCTGGCTCGCAACATGTGGTCATTTAGTAACTGCACTTCTTAATCCCCGTGCAAACAGGCAAATTTGAGTGAATACGAGTAAAGACGATTGAGGGCGAACATGCCAGCGTCATTAGCAGGGCTGCCTGCCAACCCCATAAAAGACGAATGATCACAGGAACCGCTGATCTCGAGGATTCAAACAAGCGGTGGAATGGTGAGGTGCCACTCGCAATGATAACGATTGAAACATGATTACTTTAGATAATGTGGCCAATTACGATGTAGATGAGGCACGTTTATCAGCCAGCAACTAGTGAGGTGACAGCATCCACGTCCCGCACGAAATCTCACGTCAGTTGTTTGCAGTAAATCTACGCACAATAAATTTCGTGAATAAGTACGGTGGCACAAATATGGCAACCCTTACGTCGTTATGAGTTTGATATTTTTGGGACACCGAATCTGATCTGCCCAGGAAACAGGCTGTTGTCGTACCGCTGTGAACGCGAGAGAAGCTCGGCCTGGGGAGCTGTTTATTGCACGAAATCTATCACGAGGTATATGAAAACACAACAACGAACGCGAACACTGATTGACATGATTGACGTGTATTCGCGTCAGCTAGGCGGCAGTGCATTGTCACTTGCCCTGGTGACATGTCCTACACCGCGCATGTGCACGATTCCAATACTGGCTCCCGGCCCTTCGTCTTCCCGGCGTTGACAACTGCCTTTTAACTATCCCATCTACGCGCGTGCTATACTATTCACAAACAAAGACGTATGGTCTTGGTTACCATAACAAAATTTGCCTGCCACTAAGCCCAGATTTGAAGCGATGGGGCGTAAAGGCGACCCACCCCACTCCTCTTAGTCCATCTCTTCGACATGATCCTAATCCAATCTTCATTACCATACGTAAACACTTTGCCTAAGGATTTCTCCATTGACCCGTTACACATCTATTTTATCTGTGGCCAACGCTTTGTCTTTATAGACAGCCATTACGTCCTGTCATGCAGTATCCTGAAGGAAATTATGCTGACGATAGCATTGGTTCCGAATCTGTCTACTAATCGGAGCATAACACGATAGGTGAAGATAAGCAAAATGCTAATTCCCTGCACCACTTAAACCTTCACCGATACAATTCTGCCTTATTAAGTCCCAAAAAATACTTACACAGACCTAACACGGACTCGGTCGTGAATATTCATGCGATCATATCATTGAATAATAGCATGTTATACACTGTCATCTCCGACGTTGAAACAGTATTGGAGGGAAGGGTTTCATCTTAATTTGTCGCAGCGTGGTGAGATCGTCGGATCTCGCTGACGCAAAATACTGCGCATCAACCGGTTACTAGCCACATATCCCGTGTTAAACGAACTGAAATGATCCACTGTAAAAGCCCACCAATCCCGTTCACTCGCTTCACCGCGGTGCGATAGGCGAAGAAATAGCGTCTGGACGACTAGACTGCAGTAAACTGATACACCGCGACCCATGCTCTGTATACACAAAACACTTATGGTAGAGGGCTGTCACATTCAGTACAGTTGGAAGTGTATTCTTATCTGGACGTTTCAGGAATTACGGATTGTCAACCGGAAAATTTTCTGTTCGATTCCAGTATAAGCACACGAAACGCGGTCTGAATGGGACTGGTATGATGAGATGGGAGGCATTGCAACATGCTTTTATGGCTTGGTTCCAGGTATGATTTCTAAATCGGATAATCTAACCGTGCCCACAAGAAAGTGTATTGAACAATCCGATACTTGCAAACTACACCGATATATACGACACCTGCAGAAATGCCATACACAATTTTAATGAGGACGACGTTGAGCTGCTTGAGCAATCGGTCATACACTACTTCACGAATCTTTCATCTAACACCTCTGATCACTACTTTCACGACCACTTTCTCGTTTTGACTAGCCTTTGTGTTGTGCATTTTGTCCGTCGGCTTGTTTCTCGGTGGGCGGTCTGCGGTCGGAGTCTGTGTTATTCATGAGCGCTCATGTATGCATTGGTTTTACTGGATAATCTCCTGTATTCGACAAATCACACAACAAGTTAGCACGTACTCTAGTGCGTGGCTCAACGACGTGATTCTTATCCTGTTCAAGTCAGGTTATATACATACACATACATACCCTATGTATGGACAGATTTAAAAAGACGATGCCATGCAATATCGAGAGAGCTTCTCGAAACACCCACGCGTATGCGTGGTGGATATATATATGTGTATATATATATATGGTGGATATAGCTTGATCCACCACGCATACGCGTATATACGGACTGTAGCCAAAGGTTACAGTGAAGCTGGCCTTTTAGCAATGTTGACCGAGATTTTGATGCAGTAGTAGCCAAAGTTTTAAAAGTGTCTGGCTTCGAAATCTGTCTACACACCCCGGCTAACTACCAGTAATCTAAAACGCAGGTTCCATACGACCAGTGACTAGCTATTTTGGGAACACCTGAGCACTGGATCACTGGTGGGGTGGTTATTTTACCACTTCTTGAGACGATGCGTCATCCTGGGCACGACTCACAAGGATTTACCGTTGGAAAACCGCGTAGCAACTAAATGTTCCAACGCAGTCTTGCCTGACACGAGGTTGATTACGTCCAGGGCGCGATAATAAAGGAGCCAGAAATCCTCATAAATCCATAAACTGACGACTTAGCGGAGTCTCTTCTTGGACGCGCTGTGTCCGGATATACACATTATCTTAGCACTAACCTTTTTTCTTTGGCTATATTAAAAATGAAGACCTTCACGCAACAATGTGCGAATCTATTCAATTTTGATCAGTATGTAGTTCGTGGCTTCTCGAGAGGTTTTACTGAACCAATCATCCGGATGGTCTTAGGATGTTTACAAACTGCTGCATTTCAGCAGTGATCTCCGGAACGATAGCGAATTCATTGCGCTCCAGTGATGATTCCTCAGGATTTTCAACGTTATCACTAACCACATGTGAACACAGATCCCACACTCAGATTGAATGTTGGTGCTGTTTACAGGTAACGTGATAGATTTAATGGTTTGCTCGAGATCCAATTCCGAGAACTCTGGACTTTCGCTGGAAAAGAGTAAGCCACAGAACCAGCCCGACTCAAATAGGGACACTTAACAGGGGAACATGTGGACAGGTATCGCTACTACCCATGTTTAGACCGCTGTCCACATGTTGCCCTCCTTTCATGTACCAGAAGAATGTTCATTCTGTCACGTCACACCTAAATGTGCCCGCTGATACTGCTGTAACTCTTCACGCTTATTGTCAGTTTGTAAACTGTCCATCATTTCACCGTGTGAACTGTAAATGTCATACTCATGGCCATACTAACGCGTTTGACAATGGATTTGACGTAACCAGAATAGGTGTAGGACAACTTTGAACGTGGAAATATCCGTTCGGTTCATCCAGGCTAATTTCCGGAATGGCGCTACCTAACATCAGTCTCAGGATACCTGTCGACGCAGGAACTGCGACCAACAAATCATGTCTGCGTCAGCCCAGGATGTCCTAGCGTTACACCGACTGCGACCTGGATGAGTGGGCCGAACGGGTTAGTCGTCCGAGTGAATGTCGACTGACGCAATTTCAGGCAGGAAAACCTAGGCGCGCTCGCCACGGATACGGCGGGCAAGCTGGATTTCCTTGGGCATGATTGGATAATAGGGGACTTTATTTTTGGACTGCACTCTTTTCTGCCGTCGCTGCACTCCCATTGGGTGATTTTTCTCTCTCAGTATTCTGGGTTCTATTGCGATTGAACGAGAGCGTTCTTTTATCGGGTGGTGTCGCTACCTTCTGTTTCGGCCAGACGTAGGTTCACCTTCGATCGTTGTTAGGCTGGTGTGGGGACAGTTTGGTGTGGCTGTTTGCGCTCGTTTGCAATGGTCACGGGTGGACAGGTTTACTTGCGCGTCTCTTGACTTTTAGTTCTTAATTTGTAAGCTCATTTGCACATTTGTCTGTCTTTAGAACCGGATCTGTGATTATTCTTTCAATTTGGGCGTCAATATCAGTGTCGGTTACCGGCAGTTGATTATGGCTGGTTTATACTAGGTGACCTCCAGCCTTCTCAAGGGCCAGTGACATTCGTCAATGCCGTGGGAAAAACGCTGTTACGCAACGTAAGGCGTTGAGGATACGGGCAAGGTGTCTTTCACCATCGGGCTAAATGTGCTACGTTTGCGTAATGCATAAGTGGATCAGGAGTGTCTTGCCGGAGTACCAGTTTGTTTGGATTTATGAAGACTGTTTGAATGTCGTTAGTTTACATAGCTTTGGCTGCAGCTGGAGCAATCCTTGCGAGGGATGTGTGCAGTGAGGAGAAACGATTGCGCCATTCTGCTCACTCCACCACTAGTCAGTTGCGTTGCAGGGGTTGGATTTGTGCACTGCAGGAAGAAAAAACATTGGAGTGTAGTATCGTATAAGATGGTTCTTGCTACATAAAGGATTTGATTATTGGCGCCCGTGGCATCCGTGACGCTCTGAGACCAGTGTCGTACGTAGTCATGTTAAGGTGCATAGCCTACGCATTATTTTTCCGTATTAAGAACCTTTGTGCCACCCGCGTTCTTGGCTCACAAGAGAAAGTGTTCGATCTTAGGGTCAGTGATTTCTACTACATGCCATTGTTAGCAGTTGCTGTGAAGTTATGTACACGTGAAGCGTCTACGACAGTGTTTTCGGTACCTGGGGTATGTCGTGTATCAGTACCACAATGAGAGATATAGTCCAGGTGCCCAACTTCTCCTGGGGAATGCATATCGGATGAAGCGTTGAAAGAATAGATTAGCAGTTTATGATCACTATAAGGCGAAACGGTCCTGCCTTCCACCGAATGATGGAAGTGATGGATACCTAAACAGATTGTCAGCAATTCTGTGTCAAATATGCTATAGCGCAATTACGCAGGTTGCAAACATCTGGAGAGGCAGTAGCACACCATCGATAGCTGTGTCAAACGAGCAGTGCGTTCGGATCAGGATGAGTAAGGAGAAGAAAGTCAGAGGCCGCATCCATGAGGGCAATGAATGCAGTGAGCTGAAATTTGCATTAAACTCTACCGAGGAGATCGGACATTAGCTGCATTATATGCAGACGCCGAGGTTGGCAGTGGTTGATCTGACCAGTGAAACGATGAATTTGCTTGAAGGATATTTTGATTTTTACGGATACTGATCATTTTGATTTGTTTTTTAGTCTTCTTAACTCTATTCATCCGAACCTATCATTGTCTCACGACGGTTTAGCATTCCTAGATGTACTCATCACTAGGATTGGGGGTGGAAAGTTACAGCGACCGATCCATCGGAAAGCAGCTTGCGGCGGACAATATCTACAGTTCTCCAGCTTTGCCCAGATAGCATACACACGGGGTTTGATCAAAACTTTATTTCATAGGGCCAGTCGTGTTTGCACTCCGGATAATCTACAAAGTGAACAAAAATGCTGAGAAACACACTGCTGGTAAACGGATATCCTGGGAAGATATTCACAACAAGGCGACCAAATGCAATGGACCAATGCAAACAGCTCAAAAAAAAGATATATTTTTGCAATTCAAAGGCGATCATCTGGCAAACGACATCAAACACAAACTGAAGTGTGCCCTATCAGGTACGTATACGGCTGCCCAATTACGCTTGGTTCAAACCACCAAAAAACTCGTTTTACACAATCGCGAACGCAGTCTGCCTGATAATTCTGTCTCTCACGTTGTCTATCACTGGTTAAAACGGCGCACGACACAAAAAACTGATCTCTCTAAGGTCATGCAGGATAGCAATTGCAAATGTGTGAAATATGTGAACTGAATGTAGGGGCTAATCCAGGTTGGTTTTCGACACACATAAGTCCGTATTGATTCATCATCTCCGTGATTGGTGAGAATATCTAGAAGAGGTGAGTACTCGTCTTTTCCCAGTGCACAAGTGACCGTTAATTAACACAATCGTGCGGCTTGGCCTATCGCTAGACTCACACTGACCATCGGATTAATCTCGAGTTGACATTCGGAAGTATGATACGTCACACAAATTCCCGCTTCCTGCCGTTCGCTGAGGTGCTCGCCATTAGATGTCCCAAACCAGCGTTGCATGTACGAAAACTGTCACATGCCAGCCTCAGACTTCCATGGACGTAACCGTTCGGCTCACTGTCCTCCATTCCGTCTCAAACTTTTTTCATACGTTTTTCCGCGTTTTACATTTTTCACCCCACCCCATTAGTCTTAGTATATATAGTCCTGGTTATTGTTGTTTGATGATCATGAGGTGGTGCGAAATGCTAGATGTCCGTCTTTTCACTGCTGTGTTCAAATGTACGAAATGAACCAATTGTTTCAGTTTCGAAAGCTATCATGAATTTTCCAGCTGAGAATAAATGCAGAGCTAACCAAGCTTGTGTGACGGAAGGGAATTCAATCTATGTACCATGTTGCATCAATTTCTATAACTGGCTCACACTCTTTTCAATACACCAAGAGACGCGTGGATATTGAGGGTGCATCAGGAATATCCTACTCCAAGCTTTTTCGTATGAGAGTAAACCTGATTAAACTCACTTCGCTTAGCAAGGTTAATGACTGTCTCCCACCGTCCAGAGGACCATTTTTGACACTGTCGATTCATTACTGCTTGCGGGCTCTATTCCTTCACTAACTTGTTCACTTCAAAAATCACTGCGGGTTCCTGCCCTTCTCTGATCAAGGAAGAAAGTCAGCGACACCGCCACTAACCTCATGTGCGGAATCTATCGAAAAGCGCGTTTAGGGCGCAATACACGCTGCACCTGTTTAGCTCGTTTGACCCTCGCAGTCCGGTTTCATTCCAGACGTTTGATCTGTCTCCACATGAAACTGTTGATCTGAAAGGCGGACCTACCACTTATCCAGCTTTATTTAGACGCTCTCTGATTGATCGTGACTTATCTTGACAATTTGTCTGCCTTGTATTTTATTGTCTACAATTCCGGGCCCCTTTAGCCATCCGCACATGTCATTGAATTAGTGAGCTGTGGTGTGTCAACACGTGTCCTGTGCCGCTATTCAGACTAATGGTCTTGTGCACCTACGGCTGCCGCCTCGTGTCAGCCACCACTAAGCCTCATCAGACATTACCTCCCTTGCACAGCCATACTATCCGGTAGCCTCAAAACTGAGAACATCAGGCCTCACAATACGGATAGTGCGCAGGAAAAGTTGATTGTTATGCGCCTAAGTGGATGCTGTTTCAAGCTTACTATGAACGTTGGTTGCTCACGTCCCGTGTTTTTCATGGCAGCTGGCAGTGTCCGGAGCGCGAACTCACCACCAAAGGTGGCAGTTTATTGAAAATGGCAGCAGCCAGATACATTCACGACAATATTTTGTGCTGTCTTGTTAATTCTCCGAACTCCGGTAAGTGCGGTATATATCTTTCACCATCGGGACTAGTGGTCTGTGCACTGGGGGATAATTGCATTAAACGTCCGAGTACGTTAAGTACTCGAAATCGCGCCACCGAGCACACCCCACGGAAATAGATCAGTGCGACTTTGATACCTGCCATATACCTTTGGTTACACAACTGAACATATCCGACAGTGGACATACGTACGAGGAAGCACTGTTGTAGCTGGGCTCCCGAGGCAAGTCACACTACGATTGGCCACCTCACAGACACATATACTATACCGCGGACAGCGCGTAATGATGAATCAAGAGAGCGTACCGCTGGAATGCTGCGCGCAGTATGCACAGCCCTCACCAATTAGGACCGACACCTCTTACCAATCCCCTCTATCCGAAATATTGATGGACAACGGTGGGGCTAAGTTTTATCACTAACCAATACAGGAAGCAAGTAACTGGAAGTTATCAGACCATCAAGCATTGTCTGCGGAACCCAAGAAGGCATGGTAGATGCCTCAGTTATGTACGCTTCTTTTACGGAGAGCATGATGTATATACTAATAAATTTCATGTAGTGACCAACAGATGGAAATGGTGATGTCGCAGCTCCGACTGAATGTTGCACCACCAAAGATAAACATAAGCGGTGTATATACACCAGCCTATAGGTGTACTTCCTACATTCGTGCTTCTGACCCACTCATGTGCCGGTTCCCTGGAACCGCTAGGATAGGTGCGCCTCGGGTGACCATTGACCTACAGCACGGTTTTCTGTGCAGTATCACAACGACGTAACTCCAGTCGGCACGACCACACCACAACAGAACCAAGTGACCGAAAACGCCTACGCTACACGAGCAAAGTGCACGATATGAGCCTGGTTAGACACACAACACAGGACGTAGCCACCCGACCAGCCAATAGAAGTTGGCCGCGCAGGATGACCTTCAATTACATGGCGTTGCGTCCAAAAACAAAGTCTATTGTTAACCAATTATTTTTGTGCATTCAATTCATTGAAACAAAATCATTCAATAAAGACGGAAAACAAGTTGCATTGTGATTCCATCAGCAAGTAAAAGGGGCTATATTGCAATCAACGTGAGTGAATATGGCAGGAGCATGAAGAAGCACACATATAACTTGTATCAATGAAATGATTAATAATATATTGCTGATAAGTATTAACCAAAATATGGCAACACTGAAAGAAGCTGCAACGGTAGCGGGCGTCCAGAAAGGGTATACGTATAAGGCGAAGTCGTTTCCAAAAAACTGGGGGTGACTGACTGGCAAATGAAAATCCATGGGATTGGGTAGGCCACCGCCCGAGAGAAAGACAGCGCCAAGTGGTAGGTCCGGACGACGACTGGTAGGTAATTCCACACACGACGCGGAATAACGAACGTTCGGCGTCGGCAGGTCAACAAGCAGGCGGAGCCAGAGTAAGCTTCGCCGTGCGATTAATAAACCAGCCCACACAAAACGAAGAAGACGGACGGTGCGCGGTAACTCCCGTTTTATATTGCTCAAAACAAACAAATTCAAAAAGTGATGATGGTGATTTTAAAGAAGTGTTTAGGTGAAGTTAACGAAACGACATGTACAGAAATATACAAAAGAGTTGCAACACATAACCATGTATTGTGGCCACTACAATCTTAATCGAACTGGAAGTACTGTCTCCATCCGTATGTTCGATCGCATTCACCTTCTGCGTAAACATCCTTGTTACGTGTTCGTGAAATTAGTGAACGAGGTTATGTGTGACCTGTTGCGCAGGTTGGTGAACGCCATATATATGAGTGTTTACCGTGCCCAGTACGATAACTCCCCTTTTGTCCGACTTCGGCACACCGTTGATCCCAGCCAGTTATCTGGACATCTATGTTGTGTCTAGTTCACCGATATTTTCAGGTGTTGTATATATCGGTGTAGTTTGCAAGTATCGGATTGTTCAATACACTTTCTTGTGGGCACGGTTAGATTATCCGATTTAGAAATCATACCTGGAACCAAGCCATAAAAGCATGTTGCAATGCCTCCCATCTCATCATACCAGTCCCATTCAGACCGCGTTTCGTGTGCTTATACTGGAATCGAACAGAAAATTTTCCGGTTGACAATCCGTAATTCCTGAAACGTCCAGATAAGAATACACTTCCAACTGTACTGAATGTGACAGCCCTCTACCATAAGTGTTTTGTGTATACAGAGCATGGGTCGCGGTGTATCAGTTTACTGCAGTCTAGTCGTCCAGACGCTATTTCTTCGCCTATCGCACCGCGGTGAAGCGAGTGAACGGGATTGGTGGGCTTTTACAGTGGATCATTTCAGTTCGTTTAACACGGGATATGTGGCTAGTAACCGGTTGATGCGCAGTATTTTGCGTCAGCGAGATCCGACGATCTCACCACGCTGCGACAAATTAAGATGAAACCCTTCCCTCCAATACTGTTTCAACGTCGGAGATGACAGTGTATAACATGCTATTATTCAATGATATGATCGCATGAATATTCACGACCGAGTCCGTGTTAGGTCTGTGTAAGTATTTTTTGGGACTTAATAAGGCAGAATTGTATCGGTGAAGGTTTAAGTGGTGCAGGGAATTAGCATTTTGCTTATCTTCACCTATCGTGTTATGCTCCGATTAGTAGACAGATTCGGAACCAATGCTATCGTCAGCATAATTTCCTTCAGGATACTGCATGACAGGACGTAATGGCTGTCTATAAAGACAAAGCGTTGGCCACAGATAAAATAGATGTGTAACGGGTCAATGGAGAAATCCTTAGGCAAAGTGTTTACGTATGGTAATGAAGATTGGATTAGGATCATGTCGAAGAGATGGACTAAGAGGAGTGGGGTGGGTCGCCTTTACGCCCCATCGCTTCAAATCTGGGCTTAGTGGCAGGCAAATTTTGTTATGGTAACCAAGACCATACGTCTTTGTTTGTGAATAGTATAGCACGCGCGTAGATGGGATAGTTAAAAGGCAGTTGTCAACGCCGGGAAGACGAAGGGCCGGGAGCCAGTATTGGAATCGTGCACATGCGCGGTGTAGGACATGTCACCAGGGCAAGTGACAATGCACTGCCGCCTAGCTGACGCGAATACACGTCAATCATGTCAATCAGTGTTCGCGTTCGTTGTTGTGTTTTCATATACCTCGTGATAGATTTCGTGCAATAAACAGCTCCCCAGGCCGAGCTTCTCTCGCGTTCACAGCGGTACGACAACAGCCTGTTTCCTGGGCAGATCAGATTCGGTGTCCCAAAAATATCAAACTCATAACGACGTAAGGGTTGCCATATTTGTGCCACCGTACTTATTCACGAAATTTATTGTGCGTAGATTTACTGCAAACAACTGACGTGAGATTTCGTGCGGGACGTGGATGCTGTCACCTCACTAGTTGCTGGCTGATAAACGTGCCTCATCTACATCGTAATTGGCCACATTATCTAAAGTAATCATGTTTCAATCGTTATCATTGCGAGTGGCACCTCACCATTCCACCGCTTGTTTGAATCCTCGAGATCAGCGGTTCCTGTGATCATTCGTCTTTTATGGGGTTGGCAGGCAGCCCTGCTAATGACGCTGGCATGTTCGCCCTCAATCGTCTTTACTCGTATTCACTCAAATTTGCCTGTTTGCACGGGGATTAACTGGTCAGTTCAAGTTTGTTAGCAGTTTTACATCTCTTGTCATTAAAAGTTCTGAACTGTGTGAGTGTATGTCCGTAGACTTTGTGCGTACGAAACACCGAAACGACGACCTGCCGGTATGATCCTTTCAATTTCGCGTGTCTGTCGATCCAGAAGTTTGCTTGATCATTGGCGAAACTGGGTGCAGTAATCGAACTCACAGGATCAAAATCAATGGATCGGCCGTTTCTAGCCCAGCGCCAGTCTCGATGCAGCAGTGATGGAATCTCAGGTGCTGTGTGTGCGGTCAGGACTGCGCTGTACTTCCGGTCACAAGCAGTTCTATGGGAGGCAGTACGTAGGACTATTGTTTAGGGAACATGAGACAGACAATTGCCAATCCCCCTGTGTTCTGTTGGATCGTGTGTCGCAGAGCACTCGTCTACTTGATATTTGTCGGACCATTAGCAACAAGATCAGCTGGACACTCCTGATTGGTGCGGTCCTGTCATTACAGCAGATGGACGCGGCTATGGCGTGCCGTGGCTTACGAACTGGCAGCCCGCCACCTGCGATCACCACAATAAGACGTGGTCAAACCTTGGAACTGCTTGATGAACGTTATCTCAGTGAAATTCGATTGAGTCAACTGACCCCTTCCTCCTCCAGAATTATTTGCATCTTTCTTTATCGGCAAATCAATCAGAATCTCAACGTGAGATGATCCATCACCATCCCATGTGTACAACATTTAATCCGTTTCTTAACTGGTGGATGCATTTCCCATGCTCACCACTAATACAGCAAACAGCTACCTGAATTGAGGTTTTAGATTAGGCACAATTATACTGGGCCTTTGAGTTTCGTTTGGTTCGTTGAGCCAAGGTCTCCTCGTATGACAGCCGGCAAACCCGTTGAAGCTGGTTGACTCGCAATGCGCTTGTCCGTACCCCAGCAAACGCCTTTGCTACCCTTATACTTTGTGTTCTGAGTCGTGAACACCCTGCGCTTCCACCATAGTGGTTTCCCGCAGTGGTTTACTTACCGAAATAAGGTAATCTTACCTATCATTTCTAATTGATCGGTTCTCAGCTTGGTTCGAATTCTTTCTCTGGCATCTCCGTTCTCATGTTGGGTTTATCCCTGCAATCCTGTTTTCCCGAACGCCATTTAAGTGTTGGTTCCGGGAATCGCCTAATTTATGCAGAAATTCATCGTGATTAAAGTTGATGAAACCTATCAACCGAATGGCATCAGCACCTAAAATGAGCCTTGAATCCCGATCAATCATAAAATAGCAAGCATATACATCTACCCATTCTTGACAGGCAGTGTTGCAACCCAGTTGGGGCTTGTCGCCTCACTATTCCACATTTTCAGCTGTGCATTTGATTCGTCTATGTTGGCCTCCTTGATGCAACCTGATCATAGGACATTAACTGATGCGCTGGAGTGTAGCTTGCGTCTCATTCACGTATGTCCTATGATCAACTGTGCATAGATTCCTTTCTGTCTGGTTGATATGGTTTATTGCCCCATTATCATCGTTGATCAGACTGACCATAGGCCATCTACAATGTCTAGCGAAATGGTCCCTTCTTCGGCACTTCATGAACGTCTTTCCGTAGGCTGGACACTTTTTTTGACGAAGATGTTCGCCACCAAAAAACTGACACGAAACCATCATGTATCGTTCCTTGTCCCTGTCCCATAGCGTTTAACACCAGGCCGCGGTCTGCATTCAAAGACATCATTATTTGTTCCGTTGCCTCTTCGCTATTGTAGATGTCACTGCACTGGGCTAACGCCGACTTTTGGATGTTCAGTAGTATCTTCGTCATAGCTGAATTCTGAATGCCGATGACCACTGAGTGATCTTGCAAGCTTTCGCAAAATGGTTACACCTTGATTTATTTTTTCTCCGGTCTACCAATTCCTCTCCAAAAACTGGAAGCGTTCGAACGTTTCGTTCGATTGTCCCAAACAATATTCCTCCCTTCACGAACAAGTGCGTATTGTCCATGTCGCCCGGTGGATGGACCTTGATGAGCTTGCGAAGGTGACGCAGGAGTTTGGAATTATGTCCGCGACCTCGGTGGATGCCAGCGGCAATACGGATAAGAAGACACTGGGAGAAATGTAGAAAGCAATGGAACAGCTGGTAGCTGATGTGGCTGCGCTGAGCACAGCGTCACGAAGGAACGATCGACTAGGAAGTTGTTTCATCAAGGGTAAAAAAAGACAATGGAAGAAGGATTGCCCAAAACGACGATTCCAGAGGTCTAACAACAAGGTATTCCATGATTATTTTTCTGGTTGAGCGGGTTAGCTAATAATGGGGGCGATTGAGAGAGGGGTTGAAGTTGACAGTGAGATAGAACAGTACTTGTTCCATACGGGGGAGGTTATTTCTTTGCTTGCTCCTGCGGGGAAGCAGAACGTAGAATCGACATCTAGAATGATCGGGACAGTTAGAGGCCACAAGTTGCTAGTTGATGGTGTGAAAGAGTGTGGGCTACGTATTGGTAGCCATATCGTAAAATACCGTTTTATTGTACCCCAAAAACCGGGCAAACGATCCTTGGAGCGGATTTCCTTGCTGCAGCAGATGCCGTGATTGACCCAAAGCTCCCTGACTATCACAAGATAGCAACAGGATAGCGTCGACGAAGTACATTCGGCTAAAACCCCAATTTGCATAGCCCCCTTGTTCCAGTCCACGGTGAAGAAATACGCGGAGATATTTACAAAAGACAATGATCCGTAGGAGTTCTGTGATTGGATTGCAAATGAATTTTCAACAGCTGGAAAATTTCGACCTCACGGACTCCGTGGGATACCGGTTCATCTTGAAGAGGAGGAGAAAAGTCAAATGCGGAACACGCTGAATGAGGATGTTATCGAAGAAGCCAACAGGTCGTACAACTCGCCTGTTCTCTTGATGAATAAGTCCAACAAGAAGTACCGCTTTTGTGTTGATTTCGGACGGCTGAATGAGGTAACACAGAACAGTCGTACCAATACCGTTCGTCGCTGATATTTTTAACAATCCGCAGCAGGCGAAGTTATTCACAGTGTTGGACTTACGTTCCGGGTACTGGCAAGTACCAATCAAACCCACGGATCGTGAGAAAACCACATTCAAGGTGAACGAAAAACAGTGCCAATTCAATCGAATGCCGTTTAGCTTATCCGGGGCACCATTCTCATTTCGACGCCTGGTGGTTCACTTGGTAAAATGACTGGATAATGTGGTGGCATACGGGGATGATATTGTGATATACAGTAACACAGAATCGGAACATGCTGCCCAACTACGTGCTGTCTTGAATCCAACTGAGAACTCAGTACTCCGGATTAATGCCGATAAGTCACCACTCGGACGGTCATCGGTGTTGTTACTGGGACACAAGGTGGATCAAGGTGAAATCGGGCCGTTGCCAGGGAAAATATTGTCAATTAGAGAGGCCTTGGCACTGAATGCTAAGAGCATGCTGCGAAAATTTTGTGGTCGAGCAGGTTACTATGGTCAGGTCGTAAAAAATATCCACTCCATTACATCAACCTTATGCAAGCTCGTTCGAAAAGACAAGCGAATTGAATGAACCAACGGTGCCCAGAACGCGATCACGCGAGTTCAACAAGAGGTGAACGAGCATCAACTGATGCTGAAATATCCGGATACAAAAGGAAGGTTATTCGTAGTAGCAGATGCCAGTGGCCGTGGCATTGAGGCAGTGTAGTGAGGATAGACGGTCGCACCATACTACTTACACCACCATTCAGTAGCAGCACGAATCGATGTGATCGCGGGACAAATACGGGAGAAATACGGGAAGGATCATTGGAGGGCAGCATCACGTGGAATGGCTTTCGCCACATGACGGAACTGAGGTGTGGTGTCCAAAGCAACTGGAGCATCCTCAGATGAGTGCGGTGTGCAAATGAGTGTTTCTGTTCGTAGTTCTGTTGAGACGTATTGGTTTCCCCAAATAAACAACTTCTCTGCCATCCGCCTTCTCGGTTCAAAACAGCAGTATTCAATGAAGAGGAAGGAGTAATTGAATATGCGAACAGAGTCCTGACCCCGGCAAAGCGAAATTATTCACTCATTGAGGATGTATGTTTGGCAATCGTCTGGGCTCTGGAAAAGTGGAGGTCGTAATTGTTGGGTCAACAGTTCCTTGTGGAGACGGATCACCAACCTCTAGAGTGGATCAAGACTACGAGGGACCCGACAGACAAATTAACTTGATGGGCGTTGCTTTTACAGGAATGTGACTTCACGATCAATCATGTAGCCGGTTCTAACAATTGCGTTGCTGATTTTCTTTCTCGGCCGCAGGCAGACGACGAACTTCTCACAGTGGCTTTTGGGGCCAACGGCTTAGTGAGGGAGCAGGACCCACAGACACTAGTGCGTCTATAGCGTCAGAACAAGGTCTTCAGGAAAGTGATTGAAACTCTAGAAAAAGATGTGAGGATCCCAACGAACACTAAGGATGAGGAGCTGAAAGCTTAAACACTGCGGGCGTACCAGCGTGGCAGCGTAACGTTTGCCACTCTCATGTGGTGATTAACTCCAGACAGTTTAGGGGGAAACTGGTTGCAAATTGCCACGAAATGGCACTCACCAGATGCGCCAGGACGTAATCCTGTTGTGATCCAAGAACTCGGATGTCACAAGGACAATCTGCTCGGAAAACTAGTCCGTGGGTTGTGTTCCAACAGGATCACAAACAAAAACACTCATCTGCTTACGAAACTGATAAAGTCATGGTTGCCATGGACGCCAAGGCTTAGTTCCTATGTGTACAGAAAACCATTTCCTGCGATATTATACTGCAATGTTTCTTCTCGTATTTTCCCCGCGGCCACTTCGGTGTCGAAATCCATGTTGTTGCCCAATACTGAGTATGGGTGATGTTAGTGGTATAGTGTGATCGATCGTCCTCACTACAACACTCTTCATCAAAAGAATAAGTGTTGGAATGGAAACATTAGGTTGCGAGCCATCATGCATTGATAAGTACGGATGGACGCAGTAAAAGTACGGCCTTTCGCTAACAGTTTGTACTATCACGATAATGATTCCAGAAAACGATAGAAGGTTGTTTTAAACCCAACTTTTTCTCCCATAAAATCTGAGGCATGCCGTACTGTTTTCGGGCTTACCGCTCCATTTGTGGATTATGATTTGACGTTTTATAGCCATGTTGCCAAAACGCTAAACGTCGTTTGGCCTGTCACAGTTTTGTAGTCTCTTTATTGAACCACTTCAACTCATTTCCTGTCAGAATATCTTTTTTGACTACTTTATCCATGTGTAGGTTTCGTGACGAAGGCAGCATGTTGCATTATCGGGATCGGTGTGGACAACACTTTCAAAAATGTTGTCCACGCTGAGATGCTTCGTACTCTGGAAACTTGTTTTATCCTGAAAAATGATGACATTGATACATATTTAATGGCGAAACTGGACCGACTAAGGTGCAGGACACGCATTCCACAAGCATCGTGTTTGTACACAAACTGCTATATATAGGACTATACAGCTGTAAGTGTAGATACTTCTGATAACGGTTTTAAATGGATACCTTCATTCCACCGAAAGTACGTCGGACTTGTGGATCCGGGTGGGTGGGTGGATGGATAGTCCGTTCGGTGTTTGTCTGTCTATCTGACTGTTCTTATGTTGATTTCTATTAGGTCATACTTTTCTCAGTTCAGTTTGTCGACGGTAACCCGGTGCAGCTTGGTCACATTGCTGAAACACAAGTAAGAGAACAACGTACCGTGGTGAAAATGTGGCGTAGAACATCAGCAAGTTCAATGTAAGGAACGTGGGTATGTAGTCGGTTACTCGTAAATCAGTTCGAATGCTGAAAAAGTTTGTTGCAACATGCAGTGTTCATGAACTACGAAGAAGTGGTCGATGGAGATCATCAACAGATGGTTGTTCTTCCAGTGATGTTCTGTGATATGTAAAAAAACTGTCCCCAAAACAGCGTCTGTCGGCTTGTTCAACAGTGTGAAATTTCGAAGTTCGCTGTACACCGGATACTCAGAAGATACAGGTGTTGCCCATACCGGTAGTCCTGATTAGATCAGTTTCGGTTGTCGGATACAGACGAGCGCGAATCATTTTACACGCGATATTTGTCAGAAAAGGTTAGCTATTCGATAGTATTTAGTGACGTAGCAATATTCTGTTTGAATGGATTTTCGCGGAAGCCCTATTTTAAGCAAATCAGCAACTCCAATGTGTTTATCCGTCCACTCCATACGACATTGTCTGGTTCGTCCAACCTTCGTCCAACCTGGCCACAATACACTCAAATGCGTAATTCTCACCAGCATCAACCCAAGGTTAGTAGTGAGATGAGGACAAACTAGCTAAAGAACTGTCTAATCGATCGTACACCAATGGGGCACCGTGACCCACTGCAGTCTGCACGTACGTCTTGTGCAGACACCTGACCTGGTAACTTCTGTCGCCGAAACCATATGCGCACGTGATACGTGAATCGAGTGGGGCGGTGTGATCAACAGGGTGAGATATTCCTATCAGTAGGCGGCCGTGTGCGCGCGTGCGCCACGTCGGAGACTGTTTCAATCTGGTCGCCAGACTGTGTAGGCGATCTGGGGTCACTCTAACAAGTTGGCGCACTTCAATCACCCCACCTCGTAAAGTGGATGGATAATTTTTGTCAGGTCACTTTCACCAGAGCTCGCACACCACAATGTGCGCCAGCGTGATGGCAACCAAAATAAGGCCATACATATGCAGATTGAATACAGGTCTACTGGATTGGTCAGCGCACATGTTCGTCATTATGCACCTCGTCAACACAAGGAGTTTTACGATTCTCTTAAGGCGATCTTCGGTCCGTCTATCCAGCCTACTAAAGCACTGCTAGACGTGGACACCGGCTATTCTTATAGCCA
>QNGE01003603.1:0-10690 GCA_008508345.1 Paragonimus westermani
GTTTTTATCACATTTTGGCTCGACGTTCACGCTCGAGTAATTTGACAGTGTTTATGTCTACTATATCGGTCCCTTTGATTTTTCCCGCAGTTTTCCTTCACCTTCGTTCTTTGGCTGTACCTAACATTTTGATCCGCGACATTCCGCATACGGACCTGTGACTAAAGGCCTAGTTTACACGGACACAATTACTTTGTCACAGTCAGTATCAAGCAAATCCAGTACCACTCTTGATATCACATCAGACACAGAACGGAATGGGAAATTGAATCTAACCATGTTTTAGGCGAATGAAACCTGTCGTTGCTTTGAAACGATCCCCAGTACCACTGATTACCATTTTGGAAGGAAGACCGTTCCACTGGTGATGTAGTACGGTTTTAAATTAATATAACCGGGTGAGTCTTAGAAGTGAATAAGAATGGCTAACAGACAAGTAAATGATTTCGATGCAATACAAAGTAATGTAACTTGTCCACTGCCCTACCTGCTGCAATAACAGGACGGGGTATGTGAAGAAACTGTCGTTCACGGAGATGTGAGGAAAGCATTTGGGGACAATGCCGGCTTCTTCACTTGGCAAAATTGAACGGGCGCGTTAAACCGGCATTAGTCGATGTGGTTCACTCAACCAAGGAAATGACAAGCCGGACTAGAGAGAGAAGTGCTTTCAAGGGATGCGCAACAAGCTCGCTACCAGAACGGTACTTCAGAAAAAATTTGTAGAAACTGCGTAACGATATAAAAATATACAAATAGCAGATACTTACAACTGTAAAAATTTCCTAGCCTGAGAGAGATTGTGGTGCGCAGTTTGCAGAGGTTCGCGATATGTCGCCGTCAGCCATCACCCGCCGCTGCACTAAAGAATTCTTCCACGAGGCTGTTCAAAGGAGAGCTGTGTGAGAGACAGTCCACCACAGTCGCCGAAATTTACGCGGATATAAATCAAGGATTCTTAATTGGGTTTCGCACGCGATTATTGATGGCTCATTGCTAATTTGGCAGTTGGCTCCAGATGTAAACGACGGAGAATGACTTTCTTGAAGCCGTCCTGCACAACTCACTTAGCACTCTTAATGGGCTATCTGACAGAAACTCCTTGAAGTGCCTGGAACGCTTTTTATCTGTTCAGGCGGAACAATCATCCTGAGAGTAGCGAATACGTTATTCATCGTCTTATCGTGATGATTAGCACAAGATAGCTGACTCGTTGTACAATTATAAAATTTGGTGTTCAATTATGTGTATGCTAAAAATCACTGCGTTGATCACACTCTCTTAAGCGTGTTTCTCACAAATGCGTCGAGAAATATACCATTATTATTATTATTATAAGATAATTTCGACAACATCCAAATGCCTGTCTTCTTCCAGTTTTACCTTCGTGACGCCTACTTTGCTAAATGCACCATGAATCGTGATAGGTTGGCCGGAGTTTCTCCCGAGTGACATTCGCACACATTCATCGTCACGGGCGAACGCAATCAAACGAGATGATGGGCTCATTCTTGTTTCTCGATTAACCGGTTTCGGGTGAAGTCCTTCCAGCCTATACAGCAGCCAAACGGAGAATTGCGGCTGTCCGCCTCGTAGATGGTTGTGATTACGGCTTTTTATTCATCATAAATGATGTCGGCATGAAGCATGGGTGTGAACAACCCGTGAGAGTGTGCCGTCAGTTTAACCACTCCTTCTTTGAGGATCCTCGGACAATTCCTATCTGGTCCCATTACGCTATATGGAGCAACCCAGGATAAGTGGTCTTCAGAATCCACATCGGACTGACCAGCAACGAGGGTCGAGTGCCGAAAGATTTGAAGCGGTAGGATAGGGAGCTATTTTGGCGGTTCTATATTGTGCACCACTAAGTCGTGCACCCCGAAAGACATGGTTACACTAAAGTCCAACGAACTACCCCACATCGTCGATATTTTCCATTCTATAGACACTATCTGGAAAATATGTTATGTTTAATGAACGGCGAAGGTTATGCACGGTACCTGCCGGCCGATTCAAGTTGTGTTCGCTTCAAAATCACATCAAATACCAGATTAGGGGTGAACAACCTACTATCATTCTTAAACGCTGCCATGTTTATTGGAACTGATGGATCAATTCAAACGTCAGTCCATAGGAGAATAAGGCGGACTGGCCAGCACACAGACTTCTTCAGTTTTGCCCCACTGATGTATGAACGGAGTTCGTATTGCTATTTAACAAACATAGCCTAAAGAGTACGGACGCCAGATACCTCATCCAATGAACCCCAGCACGTTCGAGGTGTGCCTAGTTAAAATGGACGTCCTCAGCGATTCCTGGACAGAAAAACGGAACCAAAATTGAGGCGTAAAACTGCTCGTATGGTTAATAAGAAAACTTTTCATCCCTCTGTTTTACAGAGGTTACTACTACTAACTATAATGGTATATCACTGAACGCATCTGTGAAAAACACGCTCAAGGAAGAAAAATGTGACATACATGGTTCTGAGAAGATACTAATTAGAACCTCCAAAATTCCGTAAAATATTTGAGTAGTTACTTCACTTGGCACTCCCACAGGGTGATCATTGGCCTAATGGCGGGAATCGTGCCGAAAAATAGGTGTGTGGAGGATGGAGAGAATGTAATGTCGAAGAGTTTCACCGTTATTCCATGTGGTTAGTCCCGGAAAAACGTGTGTGCACCAGCGAGGTTATCGCCCACTGAGTTTATTATGCAGTTGACGGTGTTTATCCCGCAGTATTAGTTGCTTATCGTTCAACACTTTTTGGGCGTTGGCTCGTCTAGGTTTCCTTCGCTGTTCCGTGTTTATTCTCTCACGTGTTGCCAAGAAGATAACCCGGGCAGAACCACATGGTGGCTATCGGAAAAGAATTGTGAGCACCGCTGAAATTACTTTGAGACGATTCTGGAAAGCCCATTTTCAGTGCAACCGCTTCTCAGTTAGTTGACAGCAAATTGAGCCGAATATAGCCTTCTGATTCATTTACAAGGCTCGTCAATCCCACTTTGAGGCTCTTAAGTTATGACTTTTATCAACGGCTGAGGCTATTGTTATCTGACTATAAAACCTCTGTCCGTGTGGCCAAAAGCAGTTTTGTGCGAGCCCCACACCTCCATTGGCCAGCTATTCCACAGTCACTTGAAACCCAAGCAGGCGTCAATCACTTGACACGGGCGAATGCATGTCTTACGGTAGGCACGGTTCATAGTTTCACATATTCACTAACATTATCCCCCCAAATATACTGTGGTCCGCTCTACACCTACGATGTTAATGACCCACTTGACTTGCTCTAATTTTCCATATGTAAAACGTATGTACCCTGCGTGGTAGTGATAGCCCGGCGAGGAATACCGGAAACAGCTGATCGCAACATTGGCTTATAAATTCTATGGGAATATGGTAAACATCGAAGCAATCTAATAAGTCGTTTTTCGTGCAATCTGTTATGGCAGTGTTTTCTTCTACGAGTTTTACTTCCGCGGATTTCTGGCTTTCAGGAGTTCTGAACTGTGCGAAGAGTTCAGGTTCTCCGGATACCCTGTAATTTTTTGCGGTCATCAAGGGCACGATATATTGTATGCCGGTTGAGTAAGCAGGAAAAGATGCTGCATAAGTTGCACGGTACAACCCAGCTATCTGTAGTGTGATCTGCGCTTTGAAATGTGTGATATTTCTGGTACACACAAACACAGTCAAGTTGGAGTAGATTGAGGTGCCTTTCTAGTCAGCTAAAATTAAGTTGGTTGCAACTTCGAAACGTGCCTTATCAGGTGCTGCTGTAGTTAGTATTCAGAGAAACCAGGAGTAACCAGGGAGTGGACACTATGCCCGAGTGGCGATTTCTTGACCACTCTATCCAACGTGTGGTTCGCATTAGTTTTTTCCGTGTCCACGGGACAGCGAGTCTGGTCAGGACGGCGCTGCGTCTTGATTTGACAGACTGTGTCCACGCTTCCCGTAGTATCAACGTTACTGCTGAGCCCACTATTCCGCTTTCACAGGCCTAACAGGACCCTGATTGCTATGAGTGCATTGACGTAGCCAAAACAAGTAGATAAGGAGGCTGTTACCCCAGGAAGATTTCTGGGCTGGCGAGAATGAGTGTCATCATTAAGGTCGTTACATGGGGATAGCGGTAAATGACCTCCATTGTGCATTTTTCTAGGCTACGCAATATCTCGATTTTTTGGGGGCTTGATTACAATAGACGCTTTCTATTCTGAATTTTCGTGAAGGAGAATTTCGCGCAGAGCTGCTTAGTGGTCTTCGGATGGGGAACACGGAGGATGGCTTCCGAGCGACTTCTGTATCTTGAACTCTACTGCTTGGGTTTGGAGGGTCGGTTTCAGTTGGCGTCAACAGAAACAGCACCCTTGCTTTTCATCATAAGCACCTGCTCGTGGGTGCACACTATTGGAGCTACCAACTAGGTCGTCAACAGTATCTCATGTTTGGTCCCCAATCCGTGATTCGGTATTGGTCCACCGATCACAGCTCTCGTGTGAACAGCGCTCAAGAGATATGCCTTTCAGGTCGACATTCACGGACCTCAGAGCCAGTGGTTTTTCATATGCTGTCTCGGGATTTAGCATAGCAGACAAGGGCATCAGAATATCAACTGACTTTTGGGTGTTTGTGATTACGAAGTTCAGGACATTCCAGTAGAACGAAGATGCTGGGGCAGTCCTAGCCATTTTAGTTGAAGAGGGCGCCATAAATCAGCCTTATGAAACAGCTCTTTTTCTCAGGGCGTCTTTTCCTTCACTCACCTAGCAGCCTCTCATGCATATTTAGTCGGAACTCATCCACTGTAAGGGGATGTAGGGCTGAGAGCTGAGGTCCGATTAGCCTCAGTGGTGCGCGCGTGACTGGCTGCGGAAAAGACGGTGCTTCTTGTAATAAATAGAGTACTGGAAGATCCTTGCTGCTTGTACTGTTCTCCGTTCACATCGGCACACCGTAGACTGTACAATTTCTAGCAAGCATTGAATTCATAGATTCCATTTTCATATTTAACCATTACTCTACCTGTAGATTTACGGCGGTATGCCTTCATTTCTGTTGTTAATGTCCCGTAGTTTGCTTTCTCTGTACATACTCGTCCTCGTTGGGTATGTTCACAATGACTTGATTTCCACAAATCCTACATTTGCCGCAAATAGACGAACGCCGTCGGACCACTGATTGTATTACTCTTCATCAGAGCAGAAAGAATACATATATTACGATATGGTAACAGTTCGTTTACTCTCATCAGTCGCAAACGCAAAACATGCCAGTTATATACATTAAATAGTTAAAGACAGACAGGGACTAGATACAAGTACAAGCACACCACTTATTATGCAATCATGGCCCTACCGGTTGTTTCAACCACTTCTGTGCACATAACGTCAGCTGGTGAGTTCGAATGAGCATCGCCTCTCAGAAAGCTGGTGACGTCGGAATTCGGTTGCGGAGCAGTACCTTGAATGAGTTTATTAGGTCAACTTAGTGATCTGTTGTCATGAAGTTGAAACAACCGGTCGGATTGCCATGGTCATGATTACATAGTAAGTGGTGTGCTTGTATGCTGTTCGATGTATATAACTGATATGTTTTACGTTTGCGACTGAGAAGAGCAAATGAAACTTTATTATATCGCAATGTATGTTTTCTTCCTGCTCTGATGAGGTGGTTAAAGGGAACTCAGTGTTTCAACTATATTCCCCTTATTACTGAAGTCTACCACGTTCGTTTATATCAACCACAGTAATCCTTCGGATGTTTTGTTGCCGGTATTAACCGGATGATTTGTCGCATGTTTCAGCTGCACTGTCATGTGACTTTGTAAACATCGTCGTAGGTGCACGCTTGTACAAATTGTTTATTTTTGTAATTGTAGAACCAACTCTGATTCCTACGTATACATTGTAACTTGCAATCCAGACCAGCAAGCGCGCACAAATTGAGTTTGCAGTATGTAACAGTGCATGCTGCTGTGCTGTTGGCGCGGTCTAAGTCCACGTCTGTGCAAGTCGTGTGCATGGCTTATTGGACCTTTGGATCATGCTTGTTCGTGCTGTTTCCGTTCGCGGGACTGTGAAAGGAATGCCCACTTTTGGAGAACGCTGTTCCCCAATGTCTCTAAATCGTTCCAAAGTTGCTACAAGTGTTACGGGCATCCGGGGTAGGAACGGCCGGCTTGCGTTTCGCGAAGTCTGTATACACCTTTTACTGCCAGCTCATTTCAAAGTGTACATCCCCACGCCAGGTCAGTGTGTTGTTTTAGAGGAAACAGCCGTCGTTATTGGGGCATTTTTGCACTCCGCGGATGAGCTGCAAACAGCATGCAGATATTACAGGATATCATTATGCCGAACTAGTTACATCGTTTTGTACACTTGTCAGTGCAGTTTACAGCATTACACAAGGTTATTCTCACATTCCGTGCAGTAAATACTCTGTCTCCGTTGTCAGGAACGTTTCTACCTATTATGTTTGGGTGACGTTTGTTTGCGGGCAATGATTTGTAGCGTCGTGCTATGAAGCACCTACTCCGAAATGCTTCACGACACAGGAGCCAAGGTGTTGTTTGGTGAGATGGTAGTCAGCAGCAGTTGAACACATTCCGTGTTCCGGTGTTTGTGGACGTTCTCCGTAGACCCTATGTTCAAGTAGCCCGGAAGAATATGATGTTGTGACATCTGGCGTTCATGTGGCTGACCCTCTATTGTGCCGCGATCGGCCCATCGTCGCCCGATTACTCAACAAAGTGTATGGGCTGGCGCTGCGCCATCCTGCTGAAACCGAGCGTATTCAAACATTATCCATTGTTGCAGCGCTGGTTCTGTCTGCTGCAAAATCTCGTAAATAATGACGCAAATAGATTTTTCACTGTTACTTTTAAATGAAGAATTAGGACACGATACTACATGTTTCAATAGACTCCGTCCAAACTACATGCTTTGGGCTATAGTGAACTAAAATTAGTACATACTGACGGGGTTTATTGATGTGCTAAAAGTGAGGCTGCTTCGCGAATCCATTCATAGAGAATATGGCTCTGTTTTCAAACACTGCGGCGTATGCTTCCCGGCATATTCCACGTGAAAAATGACTCACGCGCGTTTGCACTCGACAACGGTGACTCCTGCAATCGAGTCCCTTGCCATGGTTGACATTGGTGCATTTTGTACACTTCTGTGGAGCAGACATTCGAAGCAAAACGACTAATTCTCTTCTGGGAGGCTGTTTTCACAAACCACAGATCATCGCGGACACAATAATCATCTGTTGAAGTGTGTGGCCCACCACCCATTTGCAAGTCATGAACACTCTTGGTGGTAATGAACTTCTCGTCATCTATCAAACGGACGGTCAAGAAACGGATCGCACACATACGCCTGGTATTAGACTTATCGGTGGTCTCTTCCACAGCTTCATCACAGATTGCACAAATTATAACCACTTTGGTGCTCCAATGAGTTGTCGGATTGTCAGCACGTTGCCATTTCCATTCATTTTCGGGAGTATGATCATGTTCGAGCATGATTTACGGATTAGACCAAGTTGTGCGCATATACGACTCAAAAGAATCGCCTGTGGAAAGTGTGATACAGCATCAGTGAACATGAACAGAGTAAGACAGGCAGCAGAGCGAACTAGTCACTGCAAGGCCCATAGATTTGTAGTGCCCTCAGTTAAATGGAATTTTTCGTTTTCAACCGCAGTCAAAAGCGTTCACACCTACAGAATGTACAGTTCTATAGAAGGCAGTTTGCGTAAAGAGGCGGAGCACGTTGGAAGCGCATTATACGTTTCAATTGGCTGAGTTTGATTAATGTGGATATTCATCGATGTGTTGCCGTAGGACGCAATTAGTTAGCCAAATTTTGCATGATAAGGACGTTCTGTGTTGACTCGAATTAAACGGCACTTGCACCTTTACTTCTCAAAGATCAGAACGATGCGGGCTTCCAGGTGTCGAAGCATCTAGATGTGGACAACATTATTGGAAGAGCTGCCCACTCTGGTCTCAATAGCGCAGCAAGTTACTTTTGCCGCCACATTTTCGGGTGGATGAAAATGAGGCGAGACCTGTTGAAAGAGAGTGGAAAGACACGGCTGATCAACAAGGCCGCACAACTGAGATGCAGTAGGCTACGCTTATTGTTTTGGTATTATGGCTATATAAATTCGTTTCAGAGTCCGCAAATCGTATCCGAAACACATGGCACGATGTGCCTCAGATTCTATGGGGGAACTGTTTGCTTTCGATCACCGACTCGCTAAATCTACACCGTTTATGAATGAATTTATCCGTTAACCATCGGTTGGTGACGGGGCTCTGATGATAGAACAGTCCGTTAGAGAAATACCGCAAGTCCATTTCGCCTGTTTGAACTTGCCAGTGCATGCTGGTACTCGTTTTAGCGTTGCCCCTCACACGCTGAGGTGGTGGCAGAGGAGTTTGCCATTTACTGGTTGCGGGCCGCGGCGGCTGAAACACAGTGAACATAGAGCCGTGCGATTTGACCTAGAGTGCACGCGCACCCAGCGCCAGACAATCTGACTGCAAACAATGACGTGTTTCTGTCGTTCTTTAAGTCCAGCTAGGCCAGGAGGCCTTTTGGCTTGGACTTTAGATTTTGCCCCTGAGTATGCAACAGCGGGACGATCTGTACTGGTGAAAACGAAATGTGTATGGCAAAAATTTGAATGAGACACAGAAAAGATGAAGTGTGTTGGTTTTTCAGGGACACTATATAAAATGCAAGACCGTCCCAGAGGATAGAATTGTACGACGTAGAAAGTAAAACGTCTGGTACTGAATGCTTGGTGGAACTGCTGACCTATAAAATTCTGCTACTTTATTCGTTTACGGTCTTATCATTCAACAGAAAATGAGAGACTGGCTGGAGGTTGGCAGAAACTTCCGTTCTTTGTGCTGGCAACAAGTTTTGCGACAGCGGCTAATAATAGATTACTTTCTAGAACAGCATACACAGGGAGCCTTCTCACAGTTAAAGGCCGAATGGAGAACGCCAATCAACGAAGCATTGACGGCTACGAAGATGCTGCGGTAATCTACACAACTTTATCTCACAGATGCGTGGGTACCAAGTCACTTGGGGGCACAACGTCATCCGATCAGGGTTGTCGATTAGGAGCGTTCAGCTTCTACTATGAACCACGTTGTGTGGAACACGTTGAGCGGTATGTAAGGGGAACGCCCGAAATAAAATAGTAAGATACCAAATACTGACGGAAAGTTTGAACGCTCGCCCAACAGATTCCATCGACTTACCCTCCTTCCGCGCCACTGGCGCAATCAATGATACATCCCCTGTATCATCCAAGTTGCCACAATCACCCTGTGCTGGAATGTTTATTGCGTTCTACAACCAACACACTACTAGGAACTGCTTGCAGGGGTTACTCTTGAAGCTCCTCTGGTACATGAACTGGCTCTAACTAGGCGAAAAATACCATAAGTCCATCCGACGTTGGATATCTAGTGTTGTTCAGTGGGTTCAAAAATACCCTTCGGAGTCGTGCGAATGACAGGCTGCTTTCGATCAGTAGGCTAAACACAACCCAATAAAGGTAAACCGGTAACTATGGTTAGCCATGAAAACGGTCGGTGAAGGTTAAGGGTAACGAGTTTGTTACGGCTTACGCAACCATTGTTCCAACTTGTGGGCCTGACTGAATGTGGGCTGAGAGTAGTTAAGTGCACTCGAGAGCTCCTTTTGAGCACAAAGGTCAGAGTTTTGCTATCGGATGCTAACGGCCTCGATAGCGGTGGACGTTCGGAATCTCACCAATTTTGTTTGTTTTCTTAGCACTCGGTCGACAATCTGAAAGGCATCCTTCACATAAGCGGAATGGTCAGAGCCTGTCAGATGAGCAGTCGCGCTTAAAGCCATCTTGGTAGGACAATCGTTCAGCCACACGGGATGATAGTTAAGCAATCTATCTCATTGCAGTAAGATCAGTGAATGAGGTTTGAGGCTAACAAGTGAATGAGTACGCACGAAAATTAGTTTAGGTTAGTGAATGGTTTTAACCGTACGCGGGAATCCCAGTGATAACCGCAAGGAGCCGCTTGTCTCACCGCAGTCGCTCGCAGCACAACTGTCTCAAAAATCTTTCCCAGTAATAGCAATGAGGCTGTTGATCCCGATCATCTAGTGGTTGTTCGGGCAACGCTTAGTCTTCTCGTAACGTCCATTGACATGCTTTATCCATGATAGTCGTGTCTGTGAGCAACGAGCGTCTATGAATTCTGTGCCCGTGAAGCAACCAAGTCGGATCCAAAGAGGAAGACGGCCGTATAGGCGAGTTTCCTATTGGTAAGGCGCCACTGTTCACAAACGGTATGATCAACTAAACATTGGAAGACAACAACAAATCACGACACTGAATCTACCAAATATACAAGTTCCGAGATTAACGGATCGCCTAGATATGATCAGCTGTAACAGTCACGTAATGGTGAAACAGTCAAGCGAAAAATGAAACCAGGGTACATATAAACAAATGTCCGGCAATGGAAAGTAAGGAAGAAAAACTACTCGAAACCAAGTCTCCACGAGCAGGGGGGATCAAGATTTAACAACGCATCAAAAGCAACATCGCGCATAACCAAGCGTGCTTCTCACATATGCGTTGGGAAAAATGTATATTATTATTA
>QNGE01003603.1:27929-73882 GCA_008508345.1 Paragonimus westermani
GTTTGCTTTTTCTTCATGGTTGTGTGGCAGTTAAGCATTAGTGTGAACCACTGATGTATTGCTGTTTATGAGGAACCATTCTTCAAGCTGACTTCGATGCTATCAAGCAACAGTTAAGGAAGCGATTCCTTCCCATTGGTGAAGACAAGTGCACATACGTTGAAATTATGAAAGCATGTTTATGAGACACCTCTCAGAAAGCTGAGGCGGTTGCTTAAATTGTCGTCAACACAGATCCAGGAATCTGGCTGTTGCCCAACACGTTTTTCTCTCATCCTGAATAGGCAGCTAAAAAGGAATATGTGCATGTCTCGATAAAACAAACATTCCTCCGTGACACGTTTACCACAACGTGTGGTTTTTTACTTGTTGACCATAAATGATGAATTTCTTCAGGGAGTTTGCGTCCGATCTCTGCCCGAATGTATTTATTACTCGTACGGAGGACGATTGCGTTGGAACGTGCTCAACGAGCTGCTGCTTATCAGTATTAAACCCTCAAGACGGGTCTGTGCTGAAAATTCCTTATCCATTCACGTACCAAAGTCCTTGAAACGAGTTGACTGTCACTGATCTCCTGTACTCTGAAAGTCTCAGAGAGAATGTCCACTTTTACGGACCAAAACGAGTTGTTAGATCACAAGATGAGGTTGAACAGATTAGGACAAAACTTTTTTTCTCCCACAGCGTGGCACCCAGCTGTCCCACTAGTCGTCATCAATGTCCTTTCTAGGATAAAGTTGAAGGCATTCTTAGGATTTTATTTCCTTGACCGAGGTGATTACGGAGGCAACCAGTTCTTTTGCATACTATCTTAGAAAGTCTTTCACATTTTCGGTGATATCGTTATTCTAAATATCGGTGACACACCAGTTTCCGTGTTTACTTTTGGAGAAAACTGATGCCTGCGTGACGAAGACTGCTTGGTCTTCCGCTCGTTTATCGACCATTGAGTCATCGACAAGGTTATTTCTGTACCACTAGCTTGCTGTTAGCGGTTAACTTCTGGGCGATGGCTGGGGATAGGTGCGTCTCAGTAGATGTGACTATTCTAGATTTTGCCAATTCATTAGTTTAGCATGGCCGTTACATCTTCTAGGTGCAAGGCACTGTCGCGAATTCGCCAGGATTCTGTGCCTGCTCTTACCCTTGGTAGTAAGCCGTTAGGGGTGGTTGGGAAGATCGTGTGCCTCGGGAGATGTGTCATCGCTAGCGAAATGTCTGTTGAAATCACAAGTTGTCTGATCAATGTTTGGAGGGCGTTTACCAACCTATGCCATATACGGCGTTGGCATGCTCCCAGTATTTCTGCGAGAGGCCGATTGTACAATGTCACTGTGAGGGCTGTCCTATTATGCGGAGAATGTTCACGGAATATCTTTTTTTAGATCACTGGCGTCTCCGAAGCTTAAGCGGCTTGTCAGCAGTGACTAAGCTTGCCGATTTCTTCGGAACGGACAGACCCTGTTGACCCCTGAGCATACCGTTCCGGTCTCAGGCCTCGTTACAAATGTCAGCATGGCGAATTAGGCCCGAAGCAGCAGTATGGTTGGCTGCATATGACCCGAGTTCGCGTTATGAAGGTATCTACACTGAAGATTACTTCAGTATGACATTTTCGGCTTACTGGCTGAGGTCCGAAGGGTAATGAACACCTTTGGTTGAAGGCGCGGTTTGATATGACCACGAATAGACGTCAACGGCGCTGGTGTTGTGAATCTCCGTGTGTATCGGCAGAACTTCTTCCTACTCCCTCTACATCTCTCCCTTTCCTCGCCTTACACGGTGGCTTTTTTCTTCTCATACTATGGCACGTTTACCACTTTATGTGATCGCTGCGTGTTGAACGTGATACATGGCTTTCCATGAACTGATTTACCATGCTGTGCCCAAGAAGCTTCCGGCATTGAGTTCCGATAGCCAACTGTGAGTGAATTTATTGGGCAAGATGTGCACCGCAAGGGTTAATCACAGGTTGCCTGTCACGTTTTGATCCTCCGTAGATGTTCCACGGAGCTCCATACTGATGCCTTTGTTGTCCCTACTGTATGTGAACGGTCTACTTGCCATAAACGAGTCAACGTTGCTCAGATGTGCGGGCTACACTAGTTTGGCATACACTGCTCTTCTGAGGACTGATCCGTTACAACTTGACTTATTGCAGTACACTGGTGGTCGGTGGACAACTCACTTCTGTCTAACGTTAGATAGTCCAAAATCATCCACCTGCGACACGAGGGTTGAATAATCTGCCCATCTGATAAACAGTCACTCAGTGCCATTTTATACAAATGTCACAAACGTATGGACCCCCCATTTTGGGGGTTATGCACACTGATTGCCGTTAGGTATAAACTCAGTCGTTATTGTTGAGGGCACTTGTAAGCGTATATTCTTGGTTGACCAAATACTGCCTGTCGGAAAACGCTTCAACGGAGTGTTTGCTGCGATGTGCCATGCCCAGAAGCTTCACGATATCTGGCCCATATGTGACCTTGAATACCAAATAATAACAAATGTGTGGTATGAAATCTGAATTTTTATATCGTTGGACTACCCAATCATGAACTGGAACGGTTGGGCTAACATAGGAATCAAACACGTAGTTGTGGAGTTGATCAGCCATAATGTTGCCGTCGGGCTGCTACGTCTTGTGGTTGCGAATGTATAAACAACAGCTTCTTGGCGCAACCTAAAAATCAGCTTTGGAAGTACTGACCATAGGGCTGTCAATCTCGGTGGAGTTTTGGACTTGATATCTGCATCACTGTCTGCGTATTTTGAAAAAGTCCTTTCCTTATTTAAAAAAATTTCGGCTTCTCTATTTTTTATTGCGCTTTATATTTTTTCATAATCATTCGTAATAACTGTTTTGAGGTGGCCAACGCACACAGTCATGGAAAGTGTTATATTTGTTTCGTTTCCGACATCTTTTCTTTTGTATGTTCGCGCGGCAGTTCGATACTCGAGGGCAAGTGCTCCTCTCTGTTACGCTTTCAAATGCACTTAAATTTAAGGAGTTTCACCAAAGAATTCACCGCTAGATTTCACTTAGTTATTCAGACAAATCTCAGTTCATTTCACTACCACACTGTATTGGCCTCAGATAACGTTGTATTTCGACACAATCTAAGTTTAATTTCACTGGAATCTATATGGTTTGAGACGTCTCATCTCCTCTCTTCTGCTCCACTTGTCTGCTTTCAGCGCTCACATTTTATGTGGCATTCTGACCAGTAACGTTCTTAGTTCGGGTTTTCTCGTGGCCTCTGTAAGAGTTGCACCCATATTATTGCTTTTTATTTTCTTCGCTTCTGAGCAGCAGACGACTAACTCGGTATTCATATATATTCAAACTTTTGAGTTCACTGTCGCTTTTATAATGTCATTTTGGAACACGCGTATTCTAAGCTGTGGTAACGAGTAGCGTGCGTTTGTTAGTTGATATTTTTCCAGTAGCATACAATGGATTCATGCAGATTTTTGCCAACACACACTAACGTTGCCGTAGTCCATACAACCGTCTATGATCCAGAGACAGACCCGGTTTGTGCACATTTCCTTGAAATTCCGTTGACCGTGAAACTTGATCTGAGGAATTGACTTCGAAAACTGTGTTGGGAAAGTACTCGAAGGTTGGCTATTATGTTCAAACCTCACTGCTATGAGAAAACATTATCAGGAATGAGTATTCATCAAGTTAGTACTTTTGTATTTCAGTGACGTTTACGGGCTACTGTGCTGTTGCCAAGATCTTGACACTCAGTGATGACAAATGACTGTCAAGTAAATTCAAGGTCAAGGTGATTACTCTTTTGCTTCAAGGGTTATTGTCTGTTTAACAGGCTATGTGAGTTGCTGTCATGATAATCCGAGCAGGTTTACAGATTGCTCATTTAGGTTCCTAACCCACGTCGTCTGCCGTGTCCACTTATTGCCTTTGACTTTGGCTACGTATCTTACGTAAACACGCCGGCAGTCAGATGTATCTGTGTAACCCACAAAAAATATGCCACTTCGTACTTGGAACGGTGAGCTGTTGCATCATGTCAGCCTCAGTTTCCTTCCAGTTAGTACAACAAAGACAAGATTTAGTGACGGGTTTGGGGGGCGAGTCAAACAAATACCAACACGGCATACAACTTCTATCATTTTTATCAACCGGCCATTCTAAAACCACAATGCTTTCGACCAACCTGAACTACTGCCAGGATTGGAGGTAAAATGAAACGTTTGGATTGTGAGCTATGTACGGGATTGTCTACAATGACGCGGGAACGGGTCAGTCAACAGTCTCAAAAGTTGGATCACTCTGATATCTCTCTTTGGAAAAGGTACATCTAAAACCGTGTGGGAGGGAGATAATGCGAAGCGTGATCATACATCAGATGGTTGCTTTATACAACAAAATCGTCACAGTATTTTCTGCAGACGTGTACGTTTCCATGGGTATGTATCACTCGAATTCACAGCAACAGTGTTCTGCTGGTTTATCACGTTTCTAATTCATTGATCAGTTTGCTTTTGTTCTGTTACTCAGGAGCTTGAGAAGCAGCTTACACAGATCTGTTAGTTCTGTTTATCACAGTCATGTTGTATGACTGAATTTATTTGAACGTTCATCCAAATCTCAAGCATACCTCTGGAAATGATGGTTAACTCCACCAATTTTTATTTCCCGGTTCATTCCTGGTGGTTATCACCGAAATCCTGAGTTTAAAATGTTCCAACCTATATCACTGACACAGACTATATCCACTTGGTCGCGACCACCTTTTACTTATAACGCGAACTGAGTCGTCTAGTGGTGTCATTCTTCACCGCATACCTGATTAACAACCTTTACTATAGCTCTGCTAACGTCATTCTTATGTGTAATTTCTTCACCCCTGTGAACATCGTTTTTGGAACCGTCCATTGTTCAATAAGACAGCAATATAGTCTGGACTACACTGTATCAGTAAGTTAAATACTACTCCCTTGTTGTGTCGACGATTGTCATCAGCGGTTAAGAAAGCTCAGATTAGCAGTTCTGTTTTGTTCCGTTAGTGCTTTTGCTAAATTGTTTGTTCATCTTCACTGATGAACTTTATCTCTACTTGAGCACTGTACTCAAAAGTCTCCTCTTAGCACATCGACCTCAAACGTCAGACTGGGTATTTCTCATTGTATCCTTTGTTTCCAGGGCTATGATGAACTCATGGAAGCGAATGAGAACGAAGCTTTATCAGATTTCCTCCGTGTTCCCGTTGATCGTACTCCAGTTTCCTTCGGTGCCGCCTGATATGTTCCCGGGTTAACTTTTCCAAGGACTTTTTTCTTACAACGGACCAGCTTGTTTCCATTGTGCCCACTTTTTTTTGTCAGTGTTGTGATTTCGACCTTCTAATTTCCACTTATTACTACTTATTATCTAGCACTTACAAAGCTTTTGTTTTGTGCAGTACATTCCAATGAGTCTCGCTTTCTCGTAGTTTTTTTTGAACAACCAAGTGGACTCTGGTTGCTATTTCCTAGTTAAAAATGTTCTTTTTCTGTATGCTTGTTTCATATTGAAATTCACAGGTGTTTCTCTCTGCCTCATTTTGTCTTTGTTGTGCCCTCGGTCCGGTCAGACCTTTTGGTACTTTGTTTTCCAGTGGTACGGTTTACAAACATTCCTCTCCGTTTGGTTAGTCTACCTACACGGAGACGCATCACTCGCAAGTCAGTCGAATGCGTGACCGACCAGTTGTTCCTTTTGTAAACTGATTATTATCACGATTGAATTTTGGTGCCTTTGTAACATAAATTGTCTCCCATTTCTGGTTTTCTGTTGTATCGTTTAACCGCTACACACAATGTAAACACTACTGCGGGATGTGAATTGAAATTAAACGTTGGAGTGGAAACGAGCGGAATCAGTTTTACCGATCATTCGAGCCTGACTGGTAAATCTTAGTCACCAGCTGATTTCATGGACGCAGGGATCCTCATGTGAAGGATTAGTCGGCAATTGCAACGCCGATTAAGTTGTTTCCTTGAATATTAGTCAGTTCGATTACCACATTTTTTTCGACATGCACTGTTAACGATCAGTTAAACCTTAACAGTCGGGGGATTGATTCGAACGGACGTTGGCTATGAGGTCATCTCACCTCGAGTGGGAAGATGGAGTGGCTGCCCACGTTTCTATCTTATACAGCCTAACGGAAATATTCGATTGCCAAAGTTTAAGTGGAACGTGCTACATTGATTCGAAAAGTGACCGTCTATCTATCTGATACCACTCCGATATTTATTTTAGTCGGACAACTATGGCTTCCAAATGTGTGTGAATAGTAACTTGTAAGCGGCAAAGGAGTCTACGTGGTTCTCGAACATGACTTACAACAGTTTTCCTTGTCCGATTTCTTAATGACTTCCCTTACTGTCCACCTTAGTTATCCGTCTTTTTCCCATTGGTTACTCATTCTCGCCTGCTTTCCTATTGGTTTAGCGTGAAACACCGCTCTACCTAGTTGTGTGTAAAATCGTCAACTGTTCCATACTTCATTTTTGTTCATCCATCGTAGATGTGGTAGTCGGCTGCGACTCTATTTGCAGCCGACTACAGTGCTGATCGGTCCACAAATCCATCGTGACCACCACTGTGTGTGACTGGCCTCTGAACATATCGGTTCCTAAAGAAGTAGGCGAATATATTATCTTCAGTACACCTTCAAGCTGGTACAGTTACGCAGTGGGTGCAGAATTAGATCGAGTTATTAATGGGATCCATTACAGAAACCTATTCGTGCGGTTGGTGGTGGCTTGGAACGTTACTTCCGTCCACTGTGTGAACCACACAGGTATGCCGTTGCTCCGACCGACTTTTTTGGCCAAGACGGAGGGAGCACTTGAACAGGTAACTCCTGTTGATGCAGTATTGGCTCTAGCAGCTGGTTCTCAGGGCCCCGGTAACGCAGTATTTCCACTCGGACGGTCTTTGTTTGGCACGTGACGGCTCGATCGAAAAGCTGGGTGAGTGCTTACCTGATACTTACTTCCAAGTAAGTGAATGAGGATAGTGTTTCTGATTGGCCGTGCTTGACCATACCCCAACGGACGTGGGTGTCGTTCCGTGATTTTTTCTTGCAATGTTCGGTCGGTATGCCCTGTTCCACAGTAACATTCAAAAGAATGCACAAGTTTGGTTTGTGCTGCCAATATATCATTATTTGACCATATAACAGAATGTGGTGAGTTTGATAGAGTTCGACTGTGGTACAGGTGCCACTGATTGCCTGGTTAGGCCCGTCCGTTAGCTGCTCTGACGTTGTCGTAATACTGTTGTGGTTGTTGAAAGTACAGAGCAAGCTAAATTCGTCACGGTTTTGACCGCAAAATACGTTCGATCTGGGGAGGGTTGTTTATTTCTGAACATCCTTTACGAGGCATCTGAAAGTGTATGGACACGAACGTAAACACCATTTTGCATGACGCACGTTTACCCACATCCGTTGACAATGGTGTATCGCTCGTCTGTGCTCATGCCTCGCACACTATATATATATATATATATATATATATATATATATATATATATATATATATCCACTCGTTGCTTCACAATCCCGGTCTTCCTGGCGCCTATAGCCGCCCTTTGGTTTCCGCGCAGGCTTTACAAGTTGTGTGGTGACCAACTTTTCCGAGCTTTCACTTTAGGTCAGATTTGTCACTATGCGCATCTTCAGTGCACGTTTTTCAACGTTCTAGCACTGTGACTAATTTTTTTCCACAGGGCTCCTGTGTGTGCCACTCAAGATGAGGTGACTACGGAAAAATCAAGACGGACAGCAATCCTCGTCGACTTGTAAGTTCGGGTTTATGTACATTATCAAAACAACAGAGTATTTTAACAGATACAAAATCAAAGCAATACTTCGCAAAAGTATGGTTGAAGAAAAATGGACTAAGCATCAATCTGATCTGGTTTAAGTGCCATGTCATCTGGCTTCGAGTTGATACGGCTGATATCACCAAGTTTCATATAGCATATGAGTGATCGTTACTTGTCATACGTCCGAAGAAAAATGATAAGTAATGAACAAATAAACAAATGACCAATGGTAAATAATACCGATGGTAGCACTGAGAAATAAAGTAACGCTATGGTAATACAGCCAGAAATATGGAGCCCAACTCAAATAATTGATCACAGGGTTGATGGTTTTCATTTGTAACTACAACCGGACACCGCCTACTCCAGTGACTAGATTTCTCCAGAGCGGTTGTGGGTGCATCCCAGTTGGATCGATCGGTCTACTGGGAGAGTTCGCACGGCTGAGATGGCAGTGGGCAAGTTGAATCTGCTATCAGATGCATTTGATGTCAGTAGCTAACCCTCTTGCAGTATCTGTTGAACCAATTGAAACACTAAAAACTTTGCAATCTGACCACGGAGCACTCTTCGAAAGGCTCCGGTGTAGTCAATATTGGTGACTGCAGATATGCCCAGTTAATACCGTTTTTTTTTTGAAAATGTCAGATGTTAGTGACAACACTCTTTTCTTTCAGTCATATTTCCACCTTACCATTCCAATATCATGGTACATGCTTGCCCCGCAACTAATCTGCACAACTTTCTGAAAATTGATCGAAATGGTCTTGCACAGTGTTATGCTTTCTTTACCAACCGGTATACAAAACGAACGGCATGTTGAACTGGCCTTTGCCTGTACGACAAACCGCGTGATCTGATCTTATGTTTTGCTTTCCTTGCTGGAACCAGCTCGATACAACCGTCAGATTATTCTTCATTCGTAATGTCACTCTTCCGTGGTTCCCGTAGCTCTTGGTATGGATCCTGAGCTGATGTAGAGCTCTCCTGCGTGTTTATCCAAATTCAGTGGAGTATTGTTATACGGTCTAGGTAGTTTCATGTCAATGCTGCAGTTCGTGATGAAGTTCCACGCATGATACTTCGGCCCTATTACTCATTATATGGAACATCCGTGTAATGCGTTCTGGTTTCTCAAACTTGTCAGTTATTTGAACTACTGTTTACTCGAACACCGTCTCTTTAGTATGCAGGCAAGCAGTGCGGTACGTTCACTCTCCTGAATTTCATGTGAGGTTTTATTGCATCATGTCTAAGCATGGTTAGCTCTGAAGGTTAGAAATCACCCAGCGCAAAAATTTGACTTCTAGTTTTGTCCTCTTAGCCGTGCCGTCATTGATCCCAGTATATCGAATCAGTGAGCACATCCTACCGAATGAGTAACTGAAGTTCAGTGAACATTTTTCGAAATTTGCCAAGCACGTGAGTCGGTCCCTGCCAAACTAGTGAAGCAGGGCACGAGACTTGACTCGCAACTCGATAAAGGTTAACCAATGGAAATTGATGAATTATGTGAGCTTGATGGCCATACATAGGATAAAATACGCACACGTGTGCGTACCTGTAACTGGTCGCAGTGCAAACTATGTCCAACATTCATGCCAATCGTGTCATTTCACGAGTTTTGTTTTGAGACTGATTCGTCATGTTATCTGTTGGTCTTGATTATTGGTATTTATCATGAGCTATTCTAATGCGTAATTTAATGACATCGGTCTTCATTCTCATATCGGAATGATGATATTGGAACACGGGCTTTTCAAGGTGATATTTTCGCTGTATATCCGTGTAACTTGTAACGAATTGTACATAATGAAAAAAGAAGAGTTGAACAAAAATGTGAACTCATACACATTGGTTTGTCACGTGTCAAAACCATGGCAGATAGTGATTCAACGTCATTAGATCCTACGAGTAGAGTTCAGCTTTTTGCACATAATAAGTAGCAAATTGGTGATTTCAAAATTATGGGTTTATGATATGGTCTTTACGGTGGAAAAGCTTTCGTAAATTTAACCACGTGACCGGTCCTTAGCACACAAGTGACGATTGAAAAAATCAGGTTGCACTACGGGGCGAGGGACATCGTTTCATGTCGCATATCAAGTCCTCGGTATTTTGGCATTTGTTTTGTCACCCGTCAGCGGGTCTCATGTTATTCGAAGAACAGTGAGTCTTTTGAACACACTAGCTTAATTTAACTGCCCTACCAGCATATCTACTCTAAGTTTTTCCGTTTGCACTACGTGCTGGTTTATACACACGCACGTATACGTGTTGATGTCGATAGACTCGGTCAGAATTGCAGGTGTATGTGCTTGCTGTCAACCATAGAGTAGTGCTACGTACAAAATCAAAAGTTGTGATAAAGTTGTTTGCATGAGAACCTAAAAAGGCTAATTCCAGAACAAATTGGTGATGGTCACTGTTTGGGGGGTCAACGCATTTTGTAAACCAGCGTTGAACGTACCTTAACCCAGTGGGCATGTATCATCAGCAAGTGGAAATCCATGTGAACGTCACTTGACAAGCGTCGGTAAATATTCCACCGGTTGACCGACAAGATCCCGTCGATAATTGCTATCGATACCTAAGAGACAGGTTCATTTCAATGAGTTGGGCGCTCACATCTATCGTGCTAAGGTCACGGACTTTGTCCATTCTGTTGAATGATGTTCGTAACTGTCATTATTTCAGTGCTTGTGAGGTTTGGTGGTGCACTCGTTGCAACTCACTGCACAAAAAATAGGGTTGACTAGACTGGTGTTACAAGTAATTGAAATCAGCCCATCGCTGATGACTGGAATGCTCCGGACAAAGGTACGTACCGCAAGTGAGTTCGAGCGACTTGCTTCCATTGCTATCCTGTTACACTGATCGGTCTAACTTTTCAACCTGGTGAGGCTGAATACAAATGGCATGTAGCTGGTACTTTACAGATTGCTACTTTTGAGCAGTAGTGAATTCGGTAGTCAATGAAACGTTACGCTCGACTGACCACACATGTTTGTATTTTTATTTCCAGTACAAGGCTCTGGGTGTATGGTTATGTTCATGGGAACCTGTTAGTTTCCATACGACTTGACCACGAAATCACTTTTAATTGGGGTCTACGAATTTGCAAATTAAAGGAAACTTTCAACGAATATCTACGTCTAACTGGGATGAATAGTTTTAAGTGAATAAAGGGCGAGAGAAGAAGAGTTACATGGTAAGCCGTTCATTTCAGATACGATTAGGATCGTGGAAGTATGAGCTATAATAAAGCGAGGAGAAATTAGGACAAGTATAACCCGAGAGTAGATATTCAAACTCGAAAACAAGTCAACTTCAACGGGTAACGACTCGTCAGAGCTGACATTACAAGCTGTGAACCAATTTTGAGTTGTCCAGATGTGCACGCCACCTGGGTATTCGAAACGTCATCAAATGGGGATAAGTTTGTTAAAACTCGTATGATGATAATGATATGACCGATTCTGAAAGTGCCAGATTGGACGTACTGTGACCAAAAATTGTCGCCATTTTCGTTTCGAACTATTCATCTGTTCCTGCTGTCTCAACAAGTGACCTCAAATACATTGATTCTGACGTATGAAAGTTTCACGCCTCAGGAGCTAAAACGCTCGATGTGACAATCTGTAGGTCAAAGTGCCATAAATACGGGCATATTAACAGTACCCAGAGAACTGACGTAGTTATTCTGTCCCCTGTCGAGGCGGTCGGGTTATCCGAGCACTACTCGCAAGCGAATCTAGCTGCATGCTTGCTTATGATGACTCGGTGGCGCCTAATATGAGGTGAATGGCGCAGTGATCAGCACGGTTGTCTCATGAAAGCGTGACCCGTGTTCTGGTCTCGGATTGGTTAAGAACATGCATTACCAACAAACTGTAACGTGTACAAACTCGAGTACAGTGCTTCTTTTTGAGACGTTCTGGTCGAAAAAATGGTTCACCTACATAATGTCTTCTTTGTAGGTGATAATCACTGGGCTATCTGCCCAACGTTTCTTCAACAGACTCAGAAATATTTTGTCGGAACGGAATTTGGGAGGTAAGCATCGATCTGTTGCACTGAATTTATATTAGTTCATGGATGCCCTTGACTCTCAAGGATGATTGACGCCGTAATGTTACTAAAGTTTCATCATTTAAGCGAGGCACTCGTCTTGTTTGCACAAATATATTCGAACTACAAGATCTTTTTTGAAATGAACCGCCGGCCCGAATTTCGCTCTTGTACTGTCTCATCTTTAGTGCTTGTCCTTACTAGACCCAGGACTTAAATCACGGCTACACTGTGACAACAGAGACCTATGGTTGCCCAGTTTAACATGTCGAGCCAACCGACTACTCATCTAAAAAAGGCAGTTCATATCTCATCTTAACTCATTGTTCTTAGCGTCGACGGTCACAATCGATAGCATAAAGGCATGGAAAATATAGCCTGGAATTGGGACATTCAATGCATAAGAGGAACAGCGTGTCTGCTTTGTGATACACAGACTGTTGAAACGTTCAAGGATTACGGATTACAAAAAGGGAAGGGAACCGAAACGATGTTGTTAAAGGGAGCCATAACCATAATTATGTAACCAGGTAACAGAAACAGTTATTGCGTTACAATGTCCTCTCCTCTGAAAGAACACATGCCCCAGTGTTCCGTGGCCTACTTAAACCGTCCACTGTTGTTGGCTGTGCAGAGTCTTCTGTTGGGCGTGTCTCATTGAATTAAGTACACCTGAGTTTTATGTTATGACAGAAAGTTAGTTGCTACGCTCCATGCGTTTATTTATTCATGGATAATAAGTCCTTCATCCTCTTATGATGAAAATCCTCACAGCTGAATTGCGTACGATAAACTGTTCTTCTTGTAGATTTGAATGTTGACATTTATAAAGACTGAATGTCAATTACTTGTCACATTCTTGCTTTCATAAAGTCGATCCCCCTACTTTCTATTGGCAAACTTTTGTTTATCTAAACACTCGGTTTTATTCATGTTTTATCGCACCACCGTCACACCTTATCTTATGTAGCCATGTTTGCTGCTTTCAGATATCGTAAATTTGGTAGATTTGTTGTCAAAATTTGTCGGTTTTCTTACATTTTATCGTATTTCAGCACCTTATTAATAGCAAACCCGTCTGGATACAAAGCAGTTGCTCGGCGGGATAAGGATTTGTGAAACGCTTGCTGCGTATCGATAGACGTTACGAGTGGATTAAGCGTCACTCGACCAGTCCGTTGACATCCGTGATTAACACTCTATTTCGACAACCAGCAATGTTGGCGTTATTGAGATCTGTGTAGCATTCTGCGTTGAAGTTCATTCTGGCCTATCCAACTTCCAGCTTCTGCGGTTGAAAATTGTGATTTCAGTGAACTGGATCAAGTGAGAATAGCCACATGTTGACAAATCAACACGGTTAGCTGTAAGGTTCTAGACGGCGCCAAGTTTGCATATATTAACCTCTGAATCGGAAAATCAATCTTTATGTGTGCACATTTGGGTCATATCTTGTTTTGAGTTAGGACGTAAGCGAACCAAAGATCATGCATTTTTCACTGTATTTCTGCTTAAATTACTTCATTTATATTGCCATTCATTATTACCTATAGTAGTCCTGTCTACTTATCAAATATTACCGAGGGGATCTGGATTAAACTAATGCGCCTGTGTTTGCTGGAACTTTGTTTTTGTTTGTTTGTTGTTACCGTTACGGTTTGAAAACAGTTAAAAATCGATATCGTATAGATAGACTATTCAGCCGGCGTATTTCGAAAGGCATTGTGAAATTCGTTTTGGGTCGCATATTAATAGTAATCAACAGGGGATATCATTTTCCGGAGATAGAATAGAACCCGTAATTATGACGAGGAATATCAGCGATTTATCGGCTGACCTTACGCGATCGATTCGTCGCCTTTAACCGTTCCAGTACGATTGTTAACGAATCACGTTTTTGTGCTGACGTAGAGCAGTAATTGTATAACTAGTCAGGGTAGTAACGTAGCACCTTCGCAAATGGCAAACACTAATTGTTCTTTGTGCTACAATTCGCCTGGTGATCACATACAGAAGGGTAGCTGTGATCTCTAAGTAATTGATTTATGGATCACAGCCGGTGTTTTTCACTGTTTTGTTGCCATCACATAATTTACAATTTGTTGGCAAATGTCGATTGCAACGAACCTGTATTGATTGTGTACTTCGTTATCGCAACAAACCTAAATGATCGGTCGATTTGCAATCATTGGTGACATGTGTTTACCGTTTGGTTAAGGTTATAACGACCCATTGAACTATCAGTAGGCTTTTGTGAAATACACGGTTGAACTAAATCGATAACTGTTTTATTCTTTGTTCATCAATACACTTGTGTAGTGTTCCAACTAACCAGAACAGATGTTGTCCTGTGTTTTTGTGTGCTGGTTTTTTGGGTTACTCTTGTGTTTTTTAAAAGAACTTTGTCACCATGATATGTAGACAGATGCAACCTTTCTGCCACCCACCTTATAGTACTTAAGTATGAAATGTGGCAAAATAGTTTTAGTTCTAGTATGCATACTTTCTCCACACGAATTGATTTTATATATTCCGGTCAAAATGGATATCAACGGGGTGCTTCCGGTGCCTTTTGGCGATCTTTTTGGAAAACTGTATGGTAAGAACTCTCATAGATCATTAAAGAATATTACTGGGCACGTCTCGTGCAGAACAAATGAGACTAGAAGTTCAAACATTCTTGTCCCAGCTCATTTCAGCGGTGCTGGTGATGAAATATCATAGACACTTGCCACATACTGCCTTTCAGGTAGTAGATTACAGCAATGTCTTGTGACTGGTGTTTGTTGATAACCATTTTCATTATCGTAAATTACTGGGATGTCACATCTTGAGATCAACAATGTGGCAAGCAAGACTTGTTTTACATAAGTATTTATTATATATCACAAGCAAGCACAAGCAAGGCACAAGCACGGCAGTCTTGCTAATGAACTAGACCTGATTACTTCTGTCCTACAATCAAACNACTGGAAAATTCAATTACGCGAACATTTAATGCAGGTGAACTCCGTGTAATCGCCCCGACTCAGAATTTACCAGTGCCTTCAATCAAAGAAGATCAGCCTATCGGTGCCACTTCACATTATGTTTACCAATTTGTAAATGCGGAAAAATTTACATACGCAGAAATGAGAGTTGCTTAGGCTCCCGAGTGAAGTAACATTTACCTAACTGGGTACAGAAGCCCGTGTTACCGAAGAATGACAGTGTTGCTGAAACGCGCAAACAGCCAGCTTCTTCAGCCGTTAGACACTTCCTGACCGCCGGTCACGCTATCGATCCATCTTGTGCATTCAGAATCCTGTTACTTCATTCAAACCCGATATTCTTACCATTCGCTCAAACAGTTGGAATTAATTGACTCAAACCAGCTCTCTGTGTTCAGAAATAATTATTCGCGAACTTGACCTTTCCCTGGACTTAATGATCTATCCTGATCCGCTTACTGAGTTTCCACCCCTCTGGTTGTTTACCATTAAAGACCCATCCACGTTATTGCAAATCTGGTATTGACGAGTTAATATGAAATAATTGCATCTACCAGTTTTCATGTTCTAACTCTTTTATTCAAACTGTTCAAGGGAACCATTTGTTTCAGATATATTTTTCAAGTTTATTTAACTGCAACGTACTGAGTATGGAAACAGTATTCAGGATGAGTACGGAAATCCGTCACCCTGGTTCCCGTTGTCGTAGTCACTGTGTTGTGATTCATCTTGGAAACAAGCACAGAAGGCGAGGCTTGCTATCTATCCTATTAGTCTGATAATTTCAATGAGTATTTTCGGAAGAAAGTCACATCTGTTTTTTAAGAGATCCATGTATCTCATAAACGGGCTGTTTTTGAAACTCGGAGGGAGCCAACGAAGTACAAACAAAGGTTTCTGATCTGTCACAAATGTCCTGACCCTATCCTCATTTGGTGACGGATACTAGATAATAGTTATAACGTCTTCTACTCAACTTTCAGCCTAGTTTTCCCACTGGCTCTCTGAGGTATTCCCCTTTACAGAGGATTTCCAATGAAGTCTGTCAACTTAATTAAGTGGCTGTATGCGTATTATGCATGTAACAAGTACACTTATGGGCATGGAATGCTGACATGCTCAACTTTGGCTGATATATGAAGTCACTAGCAGTGACCAACTAACTGACTAAATAAATAAATAAACAACTAAATAAATAAATAAACCGTTATTCATTTGAATTAAATAACGCTCATATCGGGGAACGAATTAGTATGGTGCTGTTTATTACACCAAATTATTTCAGTGTGAACAGTCATCCATCAGCCTAGCTAATGCTTATTTAGTTTCATTATTGAGAAGAGTCGCTGGCATACGTAGATGCTGCTAAACGATGTTAACGTAACTTTGTGTGAATTAGCAGATTTAAACAAACCCTGAGAGATGTTCTACACAGTGTTTGTGATATCAAGTTGTATTTCACCTCAGCAGGGCATTTCATGATAAATTTCATTGTGCGTTTGTACATTCGTAGACATAGGTGTTGTGCTGTTAACTTAATACCCGCACATTCAGCTGGATCGAATTACAAAGTGTCATGCTTGTGTTTGGGTCTGTGATTCTTTTCCGATGCGCTATTTACCATTGGTATTCTAACGGCGTGTGAAGCCAAACCACAGTGTGAGATACTTTTTTAGACATGATGTATGTAGAACCATTCATCTCTGGAGACAGAGAGCCATTTTTTTTAACCTGGCCGTAGCTTAACCTGTCTCTTGCACAAGTCCCAATTGTACAAACGCAACAGTCACTGTTTGGACTCATATCGATTTTACCGTTACTGCCGTTGTTAGTATTACTAATTTGAACAGATGAGCGTGGCACGTTGGATGAGTTGTATCTTCTCAGGTCAGAAATGAATGAACATTTCTTCCAGATTAGGCTGTTGTTGCGATGACTTATGATTTTGGGGACGAACGGCTACAGAAACCGTGACAAACCAGAAGTGACGATGTAACGAACACGTGTTTTCGTTAATTCCCTCTCAAGCTAGTACAAATATAGTGGCCTCATCTGAATGTGACATGAAACGAACGAAAAATTAAAAAAAATGACTGTTAACGAGTGGTGCTAAAAGGAACCTTTAAATTCAACAAGATTCGTTAGATCTGAACCAGACGTTAACTGGATGTTACGTCACACATTCAGAACTCGATATGTGTCGTTCGAGTGGCAATGCTTGGTTTATGGCTATGGGAGTGGTAAGGACTGGATAAATATTTTGTGAGAACGTATTTTAGGATTGCATATTCTGATTATATTCAGTTCAGCTGTCGTCAAAACGAGCTGACGGTCTGTTTTAAGTTGAGCGACAACAACTCCGTACACAACCTGGAATGTATTTGTGACGTCTATGCGATGGTTGGTGTCGATGAGAGTGTGCGACGATAACGCTAGTGATTGATTTAGGGCAAACGGTTCCAATTCAGGTTGGATGACATTCCTTGATCCTTTGTGGTAAGTTCTTCGTCATGCGAAAAACATATTCTGCAAAATGAAAACGGGTACACGTGCACCGATCGATTATGGATGGGTAGCTTGTGTATAAAACATCCGTTTGGAAGTGTCATTGTGGCAGGTTAATTTAACGGTTGTGACTACCTGCCGTTAAGACTTATACTTCCTGCAGCAACCTTGAGGAAATACTTCACTACAATATCAGTTTTAAGACAGAGCTTAAAATACAAGCTACACGACCGTTTCTCTGCATTACGTCGCGAGCTGCGGGTGATTAGATGCCTAACGTCATCCAAATGTGCGGTAAGTGGGCGGGCCCGTGACTTGTGCTGTATTTAGTAAATTCTTGTGGAGAGATATTTGCACACAAATAAGTGCTTTCAGGTCCTGACATCACTGTTCCCACGTGAACTATCAAATCTGCATGAATTTCAGATTCACAAACATATTGCCTGTAGCAGTGGATTAATATGAAACCATCTGCATGAAATTTTGACATCAGATTGTTGCACTGCATCTCAATGGGTTTTACCTGTACACTTCCTGGCCGGGGGTTGAATGCCAGGCACACTTTTTGTGTATAAACTAATATAAACAAAATAGCAATCAAATTGAACTCTTGGATCACTTATTACATAATCGATCAATTGGATTTCTGTCGCTTCAGTTTATCTAAATTTTCGCATATCCGTTCTGTGTACGGTACGGATGTACTGAGCCGAGTCTTATTTCACCAGCTGGTGTAACTACAGTCAAATTAAATCCAGTTGAAGTCTGGAAATTGGTTTGGCTGATGGAAAATTCACCTAGCACTTGATGCTCAATGTTCGATGTGGCACAAGTCAAAGTCCAATCCAATCAGCGGACAAATTCTTTTGTCGTGGCCATGTGCCTCAGTTTGCTCATGATCACATGTTGTTGGAACCTCTTTTTGATGATAACCTAGAGAAAGTGTTCACGAGTTCTGAGGAATTCTGGGTGAATTTTCCGCCAGTTGATTGGCTGATGAGTACAGTCACTTGCTGTACCACAGAGATGTTTGACTACGAAATGTAACAAACGTTCTCAATGTTTTCATATACTCACTTAGACGTCTGAGTGCCTGAGTAATTAACTTATGCCTATGACCCCTTAGTGTTTCCCTGTCGTTGTCCCTATCCGCTGGTTGGTATCAAGTGGACTGACCACGCATGTAACACTGCAGTGTGCGTGTATTTGAGAAGCTTCCATGATCATGACCAGTGTAAGTGTCAAGTTTGCGCTGGCTGGGTAATAAGTCGTTGGTGCATTCACCGCACTGTGCTGTTTAGTACGGTCACTAGAGTTCGGAAGCTATCAAGAAGCAGCCAAACGATTCCATTACCTGCCGGACATTAATTTATCATTTATTTACTGGTTTAGGAGACTCCGGTGACCGAAACTACACATCGTTTTGAGGTTCTCTGAAGAACCCGACGAACTTTCAACACCGCAAAAGGTTGTCCTGCAGTTGCACTATAGTTTATATCCTTCATAAAAGATCTAAACGTATCCCAATGCCACCGATGACTTAAGTCCCTAACATCATCATAGCTTCAGCTACACGATTTAGCCCTTCGGCCAGCACCGATTTTGCTTCTAGTATACGTCGATTTTTCGACTATTTTAATCAATTCACTATCAAAGATGACAAAATGTGCACGGCCCTAGTGGTTCTGCAACAACACCTTGACGATCTAAGACCCATAGTCTCTCTAAAACGTTCTGAACCGTAGTCTATCAGATCAAGGTCGTTTGCGTACACCAGATCCTTGTGCCAAGTAACTGGGAGGATTTTTACACCGTTTTCTTTACGTTTCGTGACGACACTTCCTAAAGCACCGTTTACTGCAAAACCGAATAACCGATGAAGTAATTCGCAACCTGAGATATTGAGAGTAGCTGATAAACCCTAGTAAATTACAATATCTGATCAAAAGTCTGGTGGCAAAGTGCTGTCAGGGTATCGGCATACATCTCGAGCACATCCCTCACAGGTAAGAACTCCCAGATTTGAGCTCTGTTTGAAAAGCTCTCATCCGCCATGCGTTCGGATAATATTATTCAAACATGTGATAGAAAATAAAAATGCAATTGATGCAGCTGCTGTCAGATCGAAGCCAACCCTGTTTCATTACGGATTCGGCACTCATGTATATGACTTCGTTCACAATATGCACTAGCCACAGGCAGCTTTGCACATATGGGAATCACGCCAATCTCTTGATCGTTTTTATAGGAAGTTGTATGAAACCATTCTGAAAATAGAGGTGAAGTCATGCCAACGACAGATAAAGTGAGCGGTAACGTGTAAAATTCAAGCGCACCGGTTGTAGTGGTTCAAGCGGTCGTTGTTGGGCTGTGATTGGTAGCTGGCACTTCTCCCGATTGTTGGTTTGTCCTTTGATGAGGTGTTTCCGACCGATCGGTTGATTCATTTTTTTAGGTTCTGGTCAAGTAATGAATTTGTCCCAAACCGATCCAGTTTTACAGAGTTGGTTCCAGTGATCATTAGCGAAATGGTGAATAGTTATTTCGACCAAGTTGGACCTTATCAGCGTCACGCACCCCGGAAAATCGAAAATACAATCTGCGGATTAGCCGTAGGTTGTATTCCACCGCGTGCATGATGCAGATGAGATTCAGGTAGGTCGAAACAGCTGACCACCGCTTCACTGGTGGCCACTGGGCTAACTGACTGCGACAGCCCTCTCATCCCCTTCTGGAGTCGTTTTTAGGCTAGCCACAAAGCGGCTGATCGATTTGAGCCAGTGCGCAAAATGAAGCGCAACAACTAGGGAAATTGATCGAAGTTCACTTTGAATGTCAAGTTCCGATAGATTCACGATCGTATCGGGTTTTGCCTCTGCCATAGTTTTCACTTTTTACAAATTGAATTGACGGATTCGTTGTTCATATACACTGCTATGAGTGACTTTTAGTCGTGTTTTCTTACCTCCAATTCGTGTTCGTACGTTCTTGCGGTCAGTTTTCATTCCGTCCGACCGACATAGTTTTTGTCACCTTGTCTGTTGGCAACTTTCCACAGTGGATTTTTTTTCAGTTGGGTATTTTTTCCGGAATTTCGTGAATATACTTTGAAGTGTTTCTGTTCATTTGTGCATCGCTGCTATTTCTAGTCCGATTGGATTTTCCACTGTCCTTTCTGAAGCATTTTTGTTGCAAGATAGACTGAGATGTTTGATGTGAGGTACCTCTGCTCGCTGGATCTTTTTTGAATAGCCATAGATCGGGCAACAATTGAACAGAGAGCTTTCGCCTGCAATTCTCAAGCCCTATGAACTGCTGCATGTTCCTGCTCTTTGGAGAGTAAATACATATGTGTATTGAGTTTGTTTTGCCGAAAAGTTCTTGTTTATTTCGGTGTGAATTGGGGTTCATCATCATGTGCACCTTGGGACACTGTCAACTAAAGGTATTGCTGACGACCATGAGAGTCACGAGGGAATTTTTGGTCAAATTTACCAAAAAATGCGCTAAAATCGGACCTCTAATGGAAAATGATTTGTCGACTGAGGTTGTTCCGTTGGACGGAAAGATTACCGAAGAACAAAAATGTGACCGGTGTAGGCAGGCCAAAATTCATGACATACTAGTCTCCGTCGGACTTGCATTAAAATTGAAGAATGAAAACGTTAAGTTCCTAGAACAATGTCTTTTATTTACAAGGCACACGATCGACTGCTCATTCTGATGGGTAGAACAAAGTGACTGATGCTTCGATAGAGAGATATAGCCTAAGGCTGAAAGGCTTCTGGCCATTTATTGCTTGCGAGAATCTACAGAACTCCGCCGATGAACGCTGAGATTGAGAGTTATTCTTTGTCTCTTACAACAATTTCTAAGAATTGTTTCTGATTATCAGAAGTCAGATCTATAGATCCGTTGTGTCATAATCATACTAGACCATTAACGCTAGATATAAACGCAGCAGCCAAAATTGTTGGATCTTGGGGCGACCATTTTACAGCACGGCTTAACCGCCTTGTTAGCGAACAGCTGCTGAAACTTAAGTATCGAGTACACTTCCACCAACATGTCCCAAGAGAACTCCGGAAATCTGGTACTACGAAGTTTTAGCCAACAGATCTAGTTATTACTACGGTTGCTTGACTTACTACGATTTCGTACAACTATCTGAATCTATGGGAAATGAATAATCAGTCGTCTGAAGCATATATAAATATAGCTTATTTATATATTATGAATCCGATGGAGCACCTTCTTAAAAACGGACAGTGAATTGGAGGTGATATCGGGTTAATATCTCTTAATATGGTAGGGTAACCGATAGAAGTTCCACCGACTTAAAAATTTCGTAAAACCCAAAAGACATGCTGTCAATTCTGAGGAGCAAAACCACAGGCCGTACCTTCTTCCAGTTATTAATCAACAGTGTTGGACCCCTCTCGGGACAAAGAAATATCCTTGAGGATACTCGTTGTCTCTGCATATAGAGACTCACACTCTCTAAAAAAACCAGGCGTTGTAACCATATTTGGTTAACTAAAGTATGGGGTCAATAATATGTAAAAGAAACCGTAGATCTTTTTCTGTGGGCAGAAGTGGCAGCGTTGGACAGTCGGTGATGTCTGCCGTGGGTTGGATATAACACACACATGTGCAGTGTATAACCCGAACGAATCTTCTTGTGAACATAAAAACAAACGATTATGCCTTTTCGATTGTTAATTGGTCTTCGTAATATTTAATGATATAAGTTAGATACACTTTAGCACCGTACAAACTGCTCTGCCATCGACCTCATCGGCCAAATCCAGTTTGAATCACTGTTTGGTTAATCTAAACCCTGTCACCAAAAGCCGTGCCTTTATTCCAAGTATAAGAAAACTAATGCTGTTTGTCAGTAACGCGCCAGACCATCATTACAAAGGGAACAACGACCATTTGTGTTACAGTATTTAACTAATAAATGTTTTGAAACTGTTTTCACCAGCATGTCTCAATAATACATTGGTTTCGGGTTAATTATACAGTCACTTGTTAGCGACTTTTGATTGGCTAGTTAATGTCTAATTCCGTGACAGAATCAGACAGTTCGAGTTCAGAAATGTTCTCTGGTGAGAAAGTTCCAGTTAAGATTTGCCCTTAGTGGCATATTAAGATACCGGACAGGTCATCCGTTAGGAAGCGTTCTGCTTTTTACCACGAGTCGTTACTCAGACTTGTCCTCACCTCAAGAAATGATGCAATTTTTAAACAAGAACACTATCGTTTATAACAGTTGTTGTGGCCTGTTTTGGTTGGCTAGTTTATATTGAAGGTGTCAGTTATGTCTGACTGTCTAGCCAAACTTATAGTATATCGCCTTAGATGTGTTGGTCTACAACTGGGTGAAAATTTCCCACAGTGATCCATCGACCCTAATAATGCAGAAATGTCTGAGTTTTCAACCAAATTCTTGAATTTCAATACTTTCATAGTCACTGTGGTTTATCACAATTTGCACAAATGCTCATCGAACGGTTGTACATGTGTTACCTGGTAACTCATTTTTCTGTAAGATTCAGTTACAAAGCAGTGACCCACGCCCTTTGCCTCGGATTGAAACAGCTACGGTAATAGGTTTAGATGTACAAATTTCCTTTCAGTCATTTGAAAGTCTGATAACGTTACAGCAATTCTACCTTCATTCAAGTAGCCTTTCTAGCTCAAAAAAGCAGATTGTCTTTCTGCATGCTTCAGACGGTCTTAGAGTTAGTTGTCCAGTCGTGGAGGGGGGAGAGGAGATAAAATGACTGTGTTATCAGGTAGCCAGTGAGTGGACTTATTCGAAATAAATCTCCGTTTAATAGGTACCAGATGATACTGATTTTGACAAATTTTTCTCGAGCAAAGTGTATGCATGTCTATGCTCACTTCAGCCACGGAAGCTGTGCTTTTTTATTCTGTTATGTAATTAAAGATAAATTTGGCTAACTTTTTTTAACCTCTTGATGTACAAACAAATAATCCATCCTGACAGGTCGAAATTGAAATTGCACACAACAGCTCCTTGACTGGCCGACACATCATCACCACCTGCGTCCAGCTAGAAAGAAATAGCGAAAACATTTGACACTGACGTAACACTTTTTCAGATTAGTGTGAGATGATCGAAGACTGCTGCTTGCACAGTTAACCCAAACCCACTTCCGGTGGTCGAAACTCCGGAATGGCAAATTAGACATGCGGGTGATACTTTAAAAGCACACAACCACGGTGTGAAAATGGGTCGCAACGAAGTCGTGTTACTAATCGCCTCAAGACTGCCATCCTAACATTTTACGGCCAGGATTTAATCAGTTCCTATTTTTTACTTCAATGTACCCTCTAATAGTTTTACTGAATTAGGAAACCTGCACTCAGGTGAGCTGATCTCTATTTGTTTCTTGCTTTGAGCTGTTAAGTACACACAATTGTACGGTTCGAAACTTGGGATTAGAAACACTGACTGACCATTTTACAAATGATTATGAAAATGTTTACACACTTCAATTGTTTTATCTAAACCAATTCAAATGTCTTAAATGCGGGAACTAAGCCTAGGTTAGGATGTCAATGGGTTTTGTGTATGCGAAGCAGTCTACAAACTGCCGCTTTTTCTAACGGAAAACGGTCTATTCGACGACAGAAACCTATTTTAGAGATACACCGAGAAAGACTGCAAAGCAGTCGAAATAATGTCATTGCTGCTGATTGGAGAAAGGTTAACTTTTCTTTCAAACCGCAAGTTTTTGATTCACTCATTGCTGGTTTTGGGAATTTCGGTTCTCGGGATGTACACTTCAGACATTTCAGTAGCATATTGATCTACTTTGTCAACTTTTGTGTTGTTCACGAGCGGCACTACCGTATCCTTCTATCGTGCAAATTATCGTTCAACTAGGGAGAATACACCAACGTCCTTCCATGGGATACAACCACAAATGTGCAGTCGCTTGGTAGTGGACGTAGTAATGCTTTGAAAGCAAACTGTCAGTCATTTTTTTCCAGGTGTCCCTACAGCCCTTTACACAACTATGACAGCCACCCTTCCTGCCTAACTGCACGAACGTTCTCGAGGTATATTATTGTACAAAAAAAGCTATGAACACCTTCGGAATTGTCAGAGCTGGGCAGTATTGTTTGCGTTGGGGATTTTCCAGTTACACTGAAATCCATGGTAGGGATGATGAAGGTACGACAATGGCTGATCTGTCGATGAGTCTGTGTTTCAGATCAGACAACTTTGTGGCAGCAAAACTGTTCGTGAACAGCGAAGAGCGATACACCTGTCAATAAACAGACGTCAGTCAAATAAGAAGCTCCTGTCCTCGACGAACATGTGAGTATGGCTAATATGGAGTAACTGGAAGAAATGGCCATTTGCCACTGAACCATTAGGTAATCAAGGAAATCTTTTCATTGTTGACTTTGTAATCGTGTCTACAAACGAATGTTGTCCATTTTTATAACGCAGGTTGCACAAACAAAAATGGAGTAGCGTACCGTTAGGAATAATCTGTACAAATAACCAACAGTCGGCTCGCGTTAAAGACGACTTACAAGTAAACTTTACCCTACAAATTGTGTACAGCTACATACGTTACTCATACCAGTATACAATGTATGGTATGCTTATTAAATGTGTGCAGTTAATGCTGTGTAGTCCAGAATTTCTAGTTTTCAGCTGTTAGTCACCTGAAAGTAATGTTTAAAACCATGTATTTCACATCAAAAACACTTTTATTTTTGACTTGGAGGTGACAAATCTGAGACCCAAAATTGTTGTTATGTATTCATCTCACACATACACTTGATGATAACAAGTGATTATAAATATATTTGAATTTGAATGTCCGTACGATTTCAGTTACCTCAATGTTTCAAATATGCCCATTACGATAATGAGAATAAAGACATATAGGCGAACATATGTGTTTGATAATTCATCTTCAGACCTGTACAATTATATAAGGGGCTAGTAGGGTTAGATGGAGATATCGATCAGACTTATTACAGAGAATCGAGGTCACTGGCCAGTCACTTGGCGATGGCTTGATTGGTCGGTTACGTCACGCTTGTCCATTGGTTTGACCGCCTCGGTTGGCCATCGATCCGATGGATTTTTGGCCATGGTAGGTGCAGCGTCTGAACAATATCGGTTCATTCAGCCTGATTCCGATAGCCTCGGCAGTACAAAGTGTTCTAATTCGGACAGCTTTTGATCGGTTGTCTGGCACGCGATTTACCACTTTGAAAGCTTCGTCAGTTTTCACCTGGTGCTCGCTTTCAACCAGATGAGCGAGAATAGCGCTGTTGACCGATCGTGATTCCCCGTGTTTCAGCCATCGTGGATGGTGTTCCCGGGTAGCACTCTTACACTTCTTAGTAAATGAAATCACAATATTGCAAAGTTATGAACTAAGTAACTGAGTATAGGAGTCCCTTGCACAGCATGTACACGATTGGTGTCGTAACAAAATTGGCAAGCAAGCGGTTGATGAAGAAACCGATGCAGCTGTAAACTAGTGTTATACACAATGTTAGATGTATTAGGGAATATATTTGCAATCTACGCCATCACAGTTTATGCCAATCTGAATCACCCGTAACGATCGAACAACCGTTTTGCGCACCGTCAGAATAGAAAACCGTGTTGATCAGACTATAAAATTTTGAACACGCTCTACACGTGACCGTTGCGTTCTCACGTGCAACCTATTAAAACAGTGAAGGTAATCCTGGTTTAGAAAACAAACGTGACCCTGTTAGTTAGCAAATTCTTCGTCGGCAATTTTTTCACTCGGAAGATATTTAAATTATAAAAACCAAGAATAACTCACCATTAGATAAGAACCTGGAAAATACCCGTGGAACGAAAGGCTGATTGTTGTGCTGGAAAGTAACCATACCCTACACTATTCGTTAATCACCGGTTTATTACTGAAAAGTCAGAAACGTTAAATTCGAAACCTAGGACTTGATTCGGACGTAATATCGTACCAAACGGGTAGTCGTGAGCCAGTCAGAAAACTTCTGACGGGTTACACAATCAGCGCATTCATGTCCATACATGGCAGCTTGTCGTCAATCTTGGAAACTGAAATAGACTATTTGACCGCAGTGCCGAACAAAGTATACAAATACACTGTGACGAAAAATACACACTGTCCCATCGTTTAACAAAACCTACCTTAGTATCAAATGAAAACAGACAGATTTTCGAAGCAAATGCACTACTGTTGTTGGAAAGTAACAGACTGTAATTTGCTGAAAAAGATGCGTTAGATCGAACAAGGGAACAGCTGAGACACAGTCTACGCACCGTAGTCTGGAGACCTTTATTTGTTACGCGCTTCGAATAGATTCAGAATACTTTCGACAGGGTCAACTGGTATGTTGAAACCGAAACATTTCTCCGATCTCTTTAACTCAACCTCCAACCCTGCAATGGAGTAATGTACTTAGAAATCATTATGCACTTGGTATACTGAGAGTACGTGTAAGAATGAGAAAGTTCCAGGTTCAGTTTCCCTTACCCTTGAAGCATGCGAAATACCTTTGGTGGGTCCAAGAAATACGAGTGCAAGATAAAGTGAGCGATGCCGTATATGCTACTGAATCAGCTAGTTAACCTTGCTCATTTTCACATACACAAACCACCTAACAGTCCTCGTAAAAGCGTTAAATTTAAATACTGGCTCTAGCTTTGAAGAATTAGTGTTGTTGGATAGGTCGGGTTCGTCTCTCGGCCGTGGCTGGGGACTCTAAGCGGAACGGCAGCTGAGCAGATGCAATAATTTGAAAACTTCTGTTGTTTGACCGAGCTGCAGGTGAATTGAGTGCAATTAGTGACACGAAGAGGGGGTGAGGTGGAAGCAGCAAGGAAGCTGTCTTACTGATGGTGCCTTACTTTCACTTATGGCTCGTTCGTTTTTTCAGGTTGTAGACAGCTTTAGATTGGATGCCTGAGAGTAAACAGCTATTTTCAGCAGTTAGTCTTTCGTTTTCTTGAGTATGTTTTGTTACTTCCTTCATTGCTATACGACAGTTAAACATTGACGCGATCCGTGGGTGAGTTACGGTAATCGAGAATGATGATTTAGGTGATTCTTTGCATGCTCACTCGCAATTGTTAGAAAGCTGAAAGATTTCCGGTAGCAAGTTGATCAGTTTACGTTTGAACGTCATGATCTAAGTAGAGCAAATTGAAAATAACTCGTTAGCCACAAACGGCCTGGGAACGCAACAGTATTGACCTGATGACGACAACAGTTATCTGTGTGACCGACCCATGTTGGGCAGATACTTTAGACTGACGGTACCGTTACAATCTGGGGATACCATTTCACATTGTCGAAGCTAGCCACTCCAGTCGTATGTAAAATTCGTCTTCTGTGAAAAAACTACTCAAACGCAACGCGTCCTAATATTTTCTGATGTCACTTAGTCGTTTGTTGCTGAACTAGTCGTTGTCAATCTGTGGATAATGAGGAACCGTAGAAGTCAGAGCGTGATGAACTAGCTTAATGGCCAAAGTAAAGTGTGGTTTATTAGAGGACTTCTATTGATATTCTGTCATCTATCAACCAGGTTTAGTGTTAACTTGTTCCCTCCTCCTAGTTTGACTGATGTAACTTATTACACGAGCAAGGAAATGAGGCAATGCTAACCATTGTGTTTGTGAGCCTATGATTGGTTCGGGCGTGAGCTCCAGACTTGGCGCCACGGAGTGTACAGTTACCTTCACATTTGTACCGTTCCTCTTACTCACCAGTACAACTGTCACCTCATCAACACACGGAAGGATGGTATAGATCATTTCTCATCCGACAAATGGTCCACATTACCTCTGTAGTGGACGTTGCATTTTGCAAACCACGAAATTATGTGTATATTATTTAGTAGAAGACATTTGTGGTAACAGTTCAGACTTTGAGTTTATGACGTTGAATACGCATCGTAAATTATTTGAATCGACTTCCGTTTCTGGTTCTTCAATGCAAATCTTTGACAGTCAGTGTACTGTATCAGTGCACTGCCCATTCTAGGTCCACCTTCCATGCATTTCATGTTGAAGCGATCCGTCGAGATGTCTCCTGTCTAGCTATGTTTACATCGGGTGCTTATCAGAGAGAAAATATGAACAATACCTCTCTTTATTGACAACAAAAAGATAATTCAAAATTACTAACACTACACTGGCCCATCCTTTCGAGTTTGATATCATTTCAGATGTGGCCCTCATCCGAATTATCGTATTGTGTGCATGTTCCGACAATGTGAATTGTTGCATCTCGGCACTTCCTGGGACTGTTGGAATCTAACTGAAAAACCCGAATCTGTATGAGTAGACCTCTACTGCTTAAGTGTTAGAGTTGTTGCAGTTCTAGTTATTGTTGCAAATTTTACATTATCGCAATTGAGCGTTCAGATTTGATAATTCGGTCGTGCCTAATGTGAGGTCAATGGCGCAGTGTTCAACACGGTTGACTCATGATTGGAATGGCTGGAGTTCAAATCCCGGCCGTGGCGAGGATATTTTCTACTGATAAGCTTTAATGAGAGCGAAACTCAAGCCTAGTGCTTCTTTTCGAAATAGGCTGGCCGAAAAGTCCATCAGAATGCGAAGGCTGCGATTAAATGTGTGATGGTCAACTTGAAAATAAACCAAATCTCCGACTACTCATCAGTAATCTAAAATTGCAGTTGCTTACCACACTTTCAATTTTGTTGAATTCCCCAGGTAGAACAAAACAGCTGAAATAAATGCTAACTGGTAGATTCGCCATATAATTAAGTTGTAGTTTGGAATAGCTAGGTTGAGTACAGTTCAAGATTACTGGTGTCAGCCAAGCTTCCAGATAACGCCATATAAATTGGGAGCAAATTGTACGTGAACCTGTAATTTTCACCCAGATATTCACTTCAGCTGAAGAATTTGGTACGTCATTATAGATCTTCACACTGAGTGCACCAGCCGTATGTAAGAATACCACTTTCTGTAGTAGTGGATCCTTATGTCAGGCTCAGATTGAGTGCGTGAAATCACCCTACTGTTTCTCACAAGTTGTCTACGTCTGTCATAGTGGTGACATCACCAGCCCACGTCTGAATGAACACATCAGTACGATACACAATAACCATGGCCAGGACAACCAAGATATCACAAGTCAGCTTATTCAGGTCAATAACTCTATTAACCAGTTGAGATAACGGGCTTGTGAGCACGCGCGCATATATGCTTTACAGTCCCAGTGATTATTAATATAGGTACCCACTACGGAAAAAAGAGCACGTGGACATAGCTAATTTATATTACTCACCGGCATATCATAATAAGTTAATCTATTGACTGAAATCTTATTATGTTAGTGAGCCACGGAAGAAGATGGCGAAATATTGGTTTGTCTGGCGACTCGAAACAAGTGTCACATTCTACGCGACAGCAGACAAAAACTCATTTACAGTTTAAGATTTAGACGTGTTGATCAAATGCAGAGAGTTTGTCAACAGGAACTTTCTTGTTTCAATGTTCTTCAAAGCATCGGACATTTTTGAATAACTTCTCGGTAATTGCACTGTTTGTTTACTCACGAATTGTATAGTTGCATACTTAAACTTAATCGCACCTCTCTGCCCACAACCTTTATTCCATGTATTAATAAGGCAGTTCAAAATCTTTGTATCTGTATGTGATATGCATGTGAATGATAGCGGCGTTAGTACAGTTGTCGTATACTCTGTTCTGTTGCGATATTATACCATTTTTATGTCTTGTTTTTATGGGCGTAATGTTTGTGCTCCCCGTAGTTACTGATGTATGCCCGACAATGACCTTTTCTTATCTCAACATGTAGATTCCACTTTGCGAAGAACGCAATGGATACCGGTCTTCCTGTTCACTGAGTTCAAACACATTGGGTGGGGCAGATAAGAATGAGGTTGATTGTCCATTGGTGGACTCTTGTACGATTGGGCAGTTCCGGTTGGTCAACCTTTGCGCCTGCGTTAACTCACACTTATTCCTTTGTTTGTTCTCCAATCCACTGATTTGCTGACAATCGCATCAGTTACCCAGACATGAGTTCCAATTCCAAGGTTCCTGTTCTGCATCGTAATGAGAGCAAATGAACCAGTGTATTCAGAAACATTGTCACTTTCTAGCTAGCTTTACCAGCTGCCAACCACTTTTTGATTTTCCTAATGTTTTTCGATTGCCCCAATGCATTGGAGGTCTTAAAGTATCGAATAATCCTTTCTGATGTGTTTCAAGCAGTCAGAGGACTTTTGAAAAAAGGCTTTGGTCGGGGAGAAGCTCTCACTCGTGTGCAGTCAGATTGGTGTAAAAGTTGGTCGGCATACATTGTGAGACTATTGTATATATATATATATCATCGCGGTCCAACATATGTGGTTGTACAATAACCGCGTGTGGTCCGTGCTCTGATCCACTGTGTTATTTGTCCCGTAGATATGATGTTTACGACCAGTAAGTAGAGTGTAATCCTACTGTAAACCAACTGCAAACCAACTGGTGTTGTGGGAATTACTGAGCTGTTTCTGGACCGCTGGTGATATCCCTTTTGATGAACTGGTCTACCAGCAAGCGTTGTACCGAGTCACTAAACCAAACGTTTGACGACGTTCCTCACAGTTGCCGAATATTGCAGAATGCACGTTTGTGACTGACGGAAATACCAAAAAATCAATTTACACTTTTCAGCTCCTCATACATGTTTTCAGGAAAATATCTCAGTTTGTTACACCTAGGCTGGCGCAGTGCCAGGATCATCCCGACTGACTCACGCTGATCAATATATTTCTAGACAGGTTACCTTTGGGAGGGGATCAATTCTTTCCGGAACAAACAATCTCAGAATACTGATGAGTAGTCGGGGATTTGGTTTATTTTCAAGTAAACCATCACTCACATTTGATCGCAGCGTTTGCATTCACATAGACTTTCCAGCCGTCCTCTTTCGAAAAGAAGCACTAGACTCGAGTTTCGCTCTCATTATAGCTCGTCAGTAGTGCATATCCTTGCCACGGCCGGGATTTGAACTCCGGCCATTCCAATCATGTGGCAGCCGTGTTAACCACTGAGCCATTGACCTCACATTAGGCACGACCGAATCATCAAATCTGAACGCTCAACCACTCTCGCTTGTGAGCAATGATCAGGTTGCCCGATCGTCTCGAGAGGAGACACAGTTACTGCCTGTTAACTCCAATCGATAACCCCGCGATTAGGACTTCCGAGACAGGTCGAGATCACAGAACTCATTAAACCTGCAAGGCGATATATTGGATTACTGATGAGTAGTCGGGGATTTTGTTTATTTTCAAGTTGACCATCACTCAATTGGTCGTGCCTAATGTGAGGTCAATGGCTCAGTGGTTAACACGGTTGCCTCATGATCGGAATGTCCGGAGTTCAAATCCCGGCCGTGGCAAGGATATGCACTACTGACGAGCTATAATGAGAGCGAAACTCGAGTCTAGTGCTTCTTTTCGAAAGAGGACGGCTGGAAAGTCTATGTGAATGCAAACGCTGCGATCAAATGTGAGTGATGGTCAACTTGAAACTCTCAGAATAGACCATCCTGAACAAATTATTTCAAAAACTCTGCTCTTGAATCAAGGCACCCTGAGACAAATAATATTCGTAATATTAAAAGTTGAAATTTTGTGTAAAAGCTGTTATGAGACCAGTTATTGAGGCTGAATGGGTTTGCGACCAAACTGCTGTAGAGCCATTTTTGAGAAGACAACGCTTACGTTTATACTGGTCTCATGAGCGAGTGATAGTCGAACTATAGAAAGGTCTGTGGAGATGCTGATGGTGTAAATGTGGGTTTATTTACAAGCACAGGACACTCCATGAGATTTATATGAATGGGGATTGTTTCACGAAATGGAAAGCACACGCAGCGTTGTAGTTTTCCTCTCACCACTAAGTGAACAGTGCTCAGAAATATCCACATTCGCAAGCGTGGTTCGTAGCACTGTGACTGGTTTTCTGTTCCCTTTGGTCAGCCCTTGCGCTTCCCTTCGAACGCTGTTTAGGGCGAAATATGACGGCACTTGTGGTTTGAACGATGAGATGAAGATTGTTTTCCTAAGGCTCAGGCAACCATCTTCTGCTTAGTGGTAATTAAGTGGGGATCTCGGTTAACATAAGTTGGGTTGTACTCGCAAATGAATGCAAATTTTGCCGCTTTAGAAATAAAGTACTATAACCGAGTTTCAATTCACTTAAAGCTTATCAGTAGAGCATACCGTTTCCATGGTCGTAATCTGTAATAAGGGCACTTTTGAAGAGGCAGCGGTGTTAGCTTTGAGAGTAGTGCTAATTATAATGCGATCAGTCGCAGCAAACCTGACAATGTCTCCTCTGGAAGCGATCGATCTATATCAATATTGCTCAAAAGAAAACGTGGCTGAGCGACTGTCTATGACAATTCACTGGTGCACATGTGAAACCGATGATGCAGTGGTCAACAGGGTTACCTAATAGAGCCGTGAATGAAGATCTAGTTCAGCCCTTGGCAAGGTTGTATACCATTGACGGGCTCTGTCACAACCAAAACCTGATTCGATTGCTCCTTTCAGCAAAGAACTTGCTGAAAATTCTACTGCAGTGAGAAAGCGGCCGCCAACTGAGTGAAGTTAACTTGTGCCGCGAGAAGACCATCCTACGTCATCGCATCGATTGTGAATTGTTTTAGAAAATGATATGTGATGTGATACAGTGGGTGGTCTTGATCTGGATATGAGATTTCACTCGTGAGCTGCTGATTCGATTCGTTCTAAATTCAAGTTGACGTGACGAGTCTGAATGAGAAGGACTCAGTTCTCGATTGGATGTCGATTTAATCATGAATTTTAGCGGATAGTTCACATAAATATTTGTTATTTGTACATCTGTAACTAATGTGAACTAGTAACATAATCCGAAATTTGCTCGCACAGCCCCTGGGATGTCACAGCTCAGTTTACACGTCACACTTGGTTTCTCCTTGTTTCTATGAGAGACTGGTTTCAACTTGAATGTGCACCATAAATCAGTGATCACAGTTGTCCGTGCTCAAACAAGACCCTTAACATCCACCCTATATAATTACTTATATAGAGAAAAGGTATGTAGTGGGAAGTCAAAATCAAAGCGTATGACCCACCGTAAACATCCAGTTTTAGTTCAACATAGCTGTTGATACAGTCCCTACTTAGCTTCTTCTGCGAGGCAAGTGAAGTGTCATATAATCAAGCAGGTTATATCAGTCGTAACCCGTTCTTTTCGTTCGCATCGATGGACGACCACCATTCCTTGATAAATCATCCATTCTCCTCTCTAGAAACTCGTATCACTATGGTCTTCCACTCATTCTTATCTTCAGCTTTGTTGTTGCTTTTCTTTTATGATGATTGCTTTGTTTGCTTTCGAATCCATCCTCAAATTTTGTCTTCCCTCCTCATCCTACCTGAAGTTCATTAACACGTACTCCTGTACTGAAACTCTTTATGTATTATATCCTCAGTATTTTTCCTTCCGGCGTGGATCTTACCAGCATTAGCCGATTGGACACAACGGTATCTAATCAAGCGGTTCTTGGTCTTATTGCTTCGAGTTTTCACTGGATAAGTGGTATGTGGGTAGAACCACACGTGGCGCAGCTCAAGCCACTTGTAGCGAGTATTGTACGCAGGTGTCCGTTGACTTCGGTCACTGTGGCAAGCTAATCTGAAACAAATGATGCCGACCGTGTGTAGATTTGTAGACTGCACACATCAGCCTTCGGATCTGTCACCAGCTTTGAACAATCAGGAAGTTAATCTTGTAAACTTTTTACCCTGTAGTCCAAATAGGTATTGTGCATAGAATTGTGTGACAACTAACCTTGTATGGTTCAAGTACGGAACGTGCAACATATACACAACTCTCAACTGCAAAGCATGCTGCTCACCACTGAAATCCGATGATTGTACATTATTCTCGTTATCCAGCTACTACCACCTACAATTAACGACCGAATCGAGGCTGCGTTGATGTTTTTCCAACTCCGTTGGTAGGGTCCAGTGTAAAAGTTGGTTGAATAGCGGATTTCGAAGCGATGGATGCATATAGGGAGACCTCAAAACGGATAAACGAAACTTAGATCAATAGAACTGCACGTTCAGGGATTTAGTTAGTTGTGTTTTTCTACCGACATTTGATCGAGAAAAAACTAGACAGAATGGAGAACTGTACTATGGATCGATATCTCGGAATTTCGCTAGCGGTATACACAACTCTCTGCAGTTCGTGAGGCCGGCTAAGGAGACGGGGCATTGTGAAGTTTAAATGAATGCGATCGCAATAGTTCCATCTGCCTTGGATTGCCAAGTCCTCAGCCTGCCCAAACCGTGAGTGAGCAGACAACCAGCGCTTTGTACACAGAATGTGATCCGTTCAACAATCTACCGTAGTTTTGTGAAGTGGTTTATTCGCCCTGAATATAATGTGTATACCGTTTTCCCCATTCTTAGTTCGTCTCAGTCTGATTTGTATTAAACTTTTTCTTCGACTCCTTTACTAAAATTTGCACCAGAATCCAGTTAGACACTTTATCGTGTATAAATTTCACTTAGGATATCAACTTTTTAGATTCTCTTTGTGCTTACCGTTTCCTTTTGGTTTACATTCCAAATACTAATTTGATTTCGTAGCATAGATCCAATCATCGCAGGGTTTGTCAACCACCGGCTAAGAACTTCACTTTCCACTGGAACACATAGTTTGAACAGCCGTTCGGGATTCCGCTCATATATTTTGGTCACTAGGGGAAGCTCATTCTGACATAACTGCCGCCAGCCAACTATGTGTAAACTCATGTTTCTGTAAATTTATGTCGTTCAGAACCGAGGCAATATGCTGATAATGCATATGAAGTTTACGAAATCAGTATTGCTTTCTAATTTTCTCTCGTCTTTTTTGTTACTTCCTTTTTTCTCTTTCTGGTTCGACTAAAGTGTTTGACCCCGAATAACTCCGGCGGAAATAAATCCGGTGGTCATTGAACAACTGTTTTTGTTGCAGAATTACTGCTTATCTTCCAAAGGTGGCCAGCGTTATAACGCAAAACATGGTAGGGCGTTCGAACAACACTGCGCCTTGACGTGACCGAATCGACCAGCTAGACTTGCGAATGGCAAGTGGGCGATTCATCAGGAAGAGCGCCTACATGGCCTAAGTTCCGGTATGGATCAATACACTACTTAGCTGGTTGATGGCCCAGTGAATTGATTACAGTCGACGAAAGTGTGGCGCACCGTTTTCAATAATCGAAGCTCCTACAAACCTGTGACCCAGATAAGTAGACGTGGTCGGACGAACAGAAAAAGACTATAGCTGGTTTTCTCAATTTAATGGTGATGCAAAAACAGAAAGTAGCACAAGACATGACAATGAAAGTGTTGTCTGTAACCTTTTTGAAGAAGTCATAAAGAGTTTGTTTTAAAAGCAGTCTGATAGATTCCTGATAAACTAATTTTCCTTCATCTTTCTGATTAGTCTCACTAAGAGTCAACTGTGTTTTGGGGGCATTGCTCCAGATGCGATAAACAAAAGAGCTGTCTGCATTTTAAACTCTTGTTCTCTAGTTCTTGAACCATTCAACCTGGTGTCAGGGTAGACTTTGTCCAATCAACCACCATGGTAAAGTTCATGTGCGAGAATTGGTTTCGACCACTTGCCTTGGCGAACAATGTCTTTGACGAGTGGCGTGAAGGATGCCGGTTCAATTCTCAATTCATCTTTTATACCCCAGGAGTCCTACCGCGAATTTAGGGTATCTGTTAAAACTAGGTGTTGAAAAGCAACCACAATGGTAGCGACAATAAGATGGCTGTTTAATCACTTTAGTCGAGTGAACATTTAACCGATGGTTGCAGAAAATACGTAGCAGCAACACAAATGTTCGATTACAAGTTTACGGTTTTATGGAGGAACACAATCCAGAAAACAACCTCGTTTAATTACTTGAAATTTGACCGCTATTTTAACTCTGGGGTTATTTTATTCTGGCTACAGGAATAATGTGTATGGTTGGAGAATAATTTATCTTCATGAGTGAAGGTTCACCTGAACACGAATTTGAATCATTGCCTGACACTCTATTACACTTATGTGAATATTGTCAGCTGGGCGAAGGAGATGGTTCCTGGAAGATTTATCACAAGATTTGGAATAGCTGTGAACAATATCTACGGTAAAGTGGTCTTCGTTTGATCGCTCGACTCAGATGGCACCGACGGATAAGCAACGATAAGCTTGGGAAACGGAGATTTATTGGTGGGTCCCAAGCGAGATCTTTGGCTCGTTCTTTAATTATGCAAAGTCGTAGACTGGTAGGCGGAACGGATGTTTGTTTGGAACACTGAGAACGTCTGTCACTGTCTCGGCTGACTGACGTAACCTGCGGATAAACAAGTGTTGACCTTACGAGAGAAAATGATGTCATTCGCCATGGGATTGCCCGCCGTAGGTCAGTTTCGTCTTCTGGGCTGAGGACTTTGAGACTTATATAGTCGGTGACCGGAGACTTTTTGTGAGATGATGACTAATCGGACTGAGCCGCCTGATTGTTGTCGTCTGCGAACTAAGTGTACCAAATGTCTCAAGGCAGTAAAAGCCGCACGGGAGCGGTCTTTTTGATGACGTCCTTATTTCAGTTACAACTCGTTTGTCTGTCTGCAAAGTTTGAGCGCCTTGATGGCAAATGTTTTAGGTATAGTCACGATTGATTTCAGTAGTCAGATGCCATGTCTTTTCAAGTTCTTCTGGCTGAAGATTGGATTGCTCTTCTTGAATGTGTGGTAATTATCTGTCATCGCGAATCGCTGACTTACTCTTGTCTTTGGTGATAACAGTGATTTAAAACATAGAGGCGCTTCAGCAAGCCAGCAAACCATAAAATTATCCTACCAAAATCCTGACAGTCATAAAAATGAGGCCAATCTAATAAGGAACAGTCCGCAACGACTGGCTCATCAAAATAGACAGAAGTAATTGGAGTGCTAGAAGGTAGAACAAAAACCGATAAAAATGGAATGGTCGACCTGGCACACGTTGTATGCTGTGACCCAGTAATATCGCTGCAATCTATGATTCAAACGCATCTGAGGGATCTGGAAGCTGATTCAACAAATATGAGCTTTGACTGAGTAAGCCTACCCATGAGGCTTCCACTATTACAAAAGACCCATTCCATGTGTGTACACCGATGAGTTCATCATCTGTTACCGAATCTTAAAATGTCCTATTGCTTTTGTCAATCTTTCCAATAGAATTCGACGTGGTAATGAATACCGAAGTTGTGATACATAACTACGGTTCCATTATCTAATTGTGAAGATAAGTCGGAGTTAACTAGAAAGTCCCTCGTATCCAAATTGGTGAGGAAAATAGAAGGAACTACAACGTAAAGATCACTGCAGACGTTTGTAACATTGAGTAATTTACGATCACTCAGTATGATGAAAACTGGAGGCACTTTGAAGAAGAGCTTTGGAGACAGGGCAGGTGGAGTTCGGTTCCGTGGAAAAATGGTGTCTTAATGCTACCCGCATTCTCAGGGACTTCAGTATACAGCTAAGGAGAAGCCTGACACAACCTTAGCTTTTTGTCTACCACTGAGTTTGTGCAGAAGATTCACATCTGGTGACAGTTCTTATTCCTGCTCTTTCATCTACCGTTAATGAGAGTGATCATGAGTATTTGAGAACAGTTGTGTGGGTGGGATTCATAAACCACTTGCCCAGTTCGCTGAGAACACTCCGACGTAGTTCAGCTGGTAGAGCATTTGTCGCGTTTAGGTATGTTGTTTTTGTCGCCGGCCCGAATCCAGTCGAAGTTCAGATCGTCGTTAATTGGGTCTCTTCTAAATTATCAAATCTGCCAAGCTAGTTAAAAGTTATGTAATATTTTCTTTGCTAGGATTTTATGAGTGTAGAGCATTAACGTGAATTTGGCCAAAGAAATTTGCGCTGCTCTTTGTTCCGTGACTTAGTGGGAATTTTCGATTTATTCAAGCTGAGTTTTGTTAAACATATCAAGTAGACGATAGTAACCAACTAAGAAAGTTGTTTTCATTCATACATTTTAACACGACAGCAAGAAGATGGACACTGGTGAATGCTAGCATTTTGTATTGCCTCTTCAGTACCAAATAACCGGGGGTATATTTATAGGTAGTACTGCTGTGGTCGGAATTGACAAAAAACAAGATGGGTGTTTGTAACCTAGAATGAAGGAAAGCCGATTGAAATCAGTTTAGAACGTGACTCCTAAGTCTACCTTTCTCGTCCGGGGATCACGTAAACTTCCGGCTTTGTCTATCATCAGACGTGGACTGGTAATCGATCATCGGACTAACCCCGAAGCAACATTCGGGGTGATAATGTGCTACCCCAACCCACTTTTCCTGCGTTTCGTTAAAATAGTCGCGATTAGCCTTCTCAAGCCAACATTATTTGTCCACAAACAAGCCTTGAACTCCCATGAACACAATTGTTTTCTGTTGTTCTCCATTCTGTTTACCGCTTTAGATTTTCATCCCCCACCACACTAACGCCATTTTTATACCCATGGTTATCGTTATTTGTTATTGAAGAGACAATACGGAATGCTAGCACCTACCATTGCCCATCTTCTTACTGTCACGACAGTAATTATCATGTTGGATGTTGTCACACCGACGAATCTTATTTGGATCACGAAATGGTTCATCAGTTTCCTTTCATTGAAACTGAAAAAAGAAACAGTTCTAGGTGGTACACTGTCGTAGTTTTAATTCTGCAATGCAAATTCAATGTGTGTCAGCAACTATTTTGTTTTTTTTTTAAATTCACAATTCTCAAGGTCATCGACTGAGCGTAGAAATTAATGTTTTTTTCAAGTACACACTTTTCATGATGAACTTTTAGAACTTCACAACAGTGATTGGGTTTTGTTCACCTGCGTGTTCAGTTATGCTGAACTCGTTTTCTTGGTAGTCGTCCACGCTCAGTGTTTTGCTAGAGTGAAACCAAACATGTGCAAGAACGTGTGCTTTTGTGAACAGTTCCCGTGGTTTCAAGTCCAAGGGGTATAAAAACGGGCTTTTATTACTTTTGATTTGATGTGCACGTTCTTCGTTCGTGACGATGTGAACTTATTCTTGGCAACATTTGATTCAGCTGTTTCAGTCTGAAGATGCAAACCACAGCGAATGAGATGTATCCCGTCAGAGCAGCAACGTGTGGATAACAGTGCTTATGTTGTGAGTCAAGAATGCAGATGTTACAGAGAATGCTTATTCGGAAAATCAACACACGAAGGTGTGCGCCTCAACACGACAACAAACACTCATTTGTGTATAACACTAGTCTAAGAACGTGACGGTTGCTGCCGTTTTCAATGCTCGTTTCCTGTATATACAGAGGACCATTTCATGCCAAAGTGCGCCCCTATGTTGTTTCTTATGTTTTTCTCCCTGGGTTACTTCATTATTCAAATACATGCTCTTGCCCCATTACTGAGCGATAGTATGAGTGGCATAATACGACCGCTTGTCATCACTACACGTGATATTTGGTCGACTAAGCAGGAGTACAGTGATCAGTTTATATAAGATATATACGGTATCTATTCGAATTTTCTCCAGTCTGCTTGATCTCAATTTATAAACTGGTTACCTATTTCTGTTCCAAAACTGGATGGAAAGTTTGCCTGAGGCTACACAAGTTCGTGTCTTAAGTCAGCAATAGTAGGGCTTCCGTACGGCGACCGCTAGGTTGGATCTCGAAAAGCAGTAGCTCTAAGGAGGTGGTCAGTGTAAAAAGATTTGACAAACAGCTACACTTTGTACAGGCTGCGTCATCCTGAAATAACAAACGGTGGCTATTCTAGCTGCCAACATGCTTATGAAGCGTGTGTTTTGTTCCCAACTGTTCAGACACCTTTGCTTACACCTACGGATTAATATCAGAATATTTGTGACAGTACAGAGTTGTGGCAGAATATCGCTTACTATACGCTCTATGATCGGTAGCGCTTATTCGTCACCCTCCTTTTCTTGGAAGACTGCTTTTCATCCATGTGCATCCAAAACATTATATGACCCACGAAATTGTATGGCGCTAAGTGGAAGATTACCAGAGCTTGCGTACTTCTCCACTCTCACACTCGAAGGTTTCAGTAGAACAGAAGAATCTTTCCCGATCGTTTTCTGCTACCGTTACTTGGGTGGTTTTGATCCACAGTGTTCAGGTAACGCCCACCCGTTTGCTGACACTAGCCGCTGGAGTTTTTCATACAAATATGTCTTGGATGATTCAGTGAATAGTGTAACATGGTGTGTACATAGAATGAAATCTCGCCGTATGATGTCATCTTGTCAGTTACAGTTGGCGGCACCAACTTTCTCTGTATAATTTCAACAGCTGTGATGATTCTTGTATTTGATAAGTGTTTAAATAGTATGTAGAATAAATCTGCTTGCGGAAATTCTGAGCTTCTTCCAGACACGGAAGAAACATAAGCAGATGCTTCTGGCACTGCCTTGTAGATGAGCTGGTGGGGCCTTTCTACAATTTGACACCCCATTTCTGTTGCCGGTTTGTGTATAACAGAAGCTTAGACTTTCAAAAGTGAGCAGTAGATTCTTCATGGCGAGTGGAGATGAACTACTCAGTGTCATGTGATTAAAAAATCCGACAACGCTGACTCTGAGGGTCGGGTTGAATGGGCTATTTTGCAGACTTAGAAGGACGGCAGGAAAGGCAACGCAGTACTACTGACAAACAGCACAATGAAAATGCCGGAAATGCTGTTAACATTAATTAGCCATATAATCGAATTATTCGGCAGAAAGTGTTAATAATAACGCAATCAATAGCTACCTTCCAAAGCGAACACCAGTCAACGGATAATGAGCCCATTAAAACTATCAGGTCAAGGCGAGAGTGAGAGTATGTCAGACAGTGTCAGACAAAAATCGTCAGGACGTGCTGAGTGATAGTTGTACAGAAGAAGAAGCTGGAGATACATTCTCTGTTTGTAGATCTGGTCGAAACTTGGCTACAGTTATCCTCTACAGGCAACAGCAAGCCTAATGAAGGCAAACTAGGTGTCTTCTTTTTACAAACAAGCCAAGCGCACTCGATCGAAACTACCATTTGAAGTCGTACCAGACATTGAACGTCGTCCACAATAAAAATCTCAGCTACTCCAACAATGCTTTTCTCAGCCCCTGAGTAAAACAGCTGAACATCTGCTGGCACATTCAGCTGTAAAATAAAGATTTTATGCGGCTCAGATGAAGGTCCGTTTGATCTAAACAACTGCCGAACAACAGCAGTATCTTCGAATCTGGACGTGACATTTTCTCATCATCAGCCAAGACGAGGAGACTGTCACGGTCGTTTAGTTCCTTAGTACTCAGTTTAATTTACTCACACTATCAACGGACTTAAAGTTTTTAGCCCTGAAAGTCTACTCCCAACATAGTGAACCAGACACATTCTAAATCGCATGCTAACCGAACGCTGAATGGTTCTTAGGGTTTCCCGTTTCTCAATGCAAGGCACTGTTTCGGCAATATGCAAGAAATGTAATTCATTTGGGTCTCTTTCATCTTCGACTGTATACTGTTTGATTAATTATTTTCTATTTACGCCTTTGCGGAGAAAACTAAGTGGGTAGATGTCTTCCTTTCTGTCAACATTTGAATGCTCAAAATCACTCGTGGAATACACTGTGTATTTTGACTCAGCAAAAATCTTAATAGTCTGCCGGCGAAAGAGAACAGGATACATGTTGCCTTGTAGGTTGTAACAGCCAGTCTTCTATCCTTCACTCAGGTTAACATGAATATATATCTTCCTGGTTTGATGGGCTACTTCACCACTTAGTCGCTTGAACTCCGCTGACCATCAAATTCTGGTTTGCAGCTAACCGTGTCTAATACTTGAGTTTTTCCTTACGTTGTGCATCCGGGCACTGAACGTAATGATTTATCGTTTCTGTGGGAAGTTGGTTCTTTTGTTCAGATCTTGCACAGTATGCTCCAGTTCAATATATTGCAAACAAAAACTCACTAATTTTGCGACACAGTAACCATTATTCGCTTCAGAGTTTTTATTTGTGGTCCAGTTACATTGTTCTAATTGAAACAAGAATCTCTGTCTGACTGCTTGAAACCAACCCTTTACTGTCAGGGTTGTTGATATACTGTATGATTTGAGCTCGTGGTGCTCAACTCGAACATAATATGATAGAGTAGATTTTGATGTTCCCAGATAGCCGGAATCGGGGTTGCGAACGTCAGATATTAGCGTTGGCTATTCGACAGACGTTATTACAAAAAATAATGATCACCATATAAAATGGGGAGGTGTCCGCTGTGTAGTAGAACAGAGTGTTAAACTGTTTGCAAGCTCGAGCAAAAATAAAATCATACAGGTTGTATCTTAGAGGGTCTGTTCACTGTACTTACTAGACTGACGTTGGGAACAAAATAATTACAAGTTACCTTAGTGACCTCCATAGAGAGAATACATTTATCACAGTTTCCGCTCTAGAATGTGCCGTTAGGTTATCATCAATTTGTGTATATTCCACAGTTTCCGCTGAACACATTTTAAGGTTTATTTTGGGCAACCAAAGTGATATATTTCACACGTTGGGTACCGCTGGCTGTTGACAGTAGTCTTCAACAACAACCGCATGGTAAAGAACACCATTTGGCTGTGACGTTATAGACGTGAAAATGTAAAGAAGCCATCCTGAGACACGATTTACCTCATCCGACACTTACTTAGTACTGGTATCACGCTTGAATGATGGTTTGTCTAACATTTCCCTTTCTGTTTCAGTCAGTCTCCTGTCGACGGTTGTAGATCAGTTGCATTGGAAACATCACACGAAACTATTCAAAACGACTTCTAGACCAATTCTGGAAAGACATTGCAAATGTCTCAACAGTAATCCTAATTTAAACAAAATCAGTTCCCACCTTGTGGACACCATCTGGGTCTGTCTACACACAAGCGGTTTGCGCAGACTCTTCATCTCCGTCGGCTGTACATCTGGGACCACTTGAAATCTGATGAAGCGTTAACTGCTAGATACTGTTAGTGGTGACTGACAAGCGTGGTTTCCTCTCACGCTATCGTCTCTCCCTCCGTCTGACTATATTCCACCTTATCCAGTTAGACGTTTAATGATTCAGATGACCTGGTTCTACTGTTTTTTGTATAAAGCTTGATGAAAATAACCGATGTTTCCTTACACAGATGAAATTATATGAAACAGAGTAAATGCCGAAAGAATGGCCCACACTTATGATAGTTAAAAGAAAACCTCAATACTATACAGTGTGCATTGCTGACCGCATGTTTACAGGTAACGTGTGATGACCAAAGCACTCATTGTTTGTATCCAAAGGCGAAATGGACCAGTTTTGCATCAGATTTGGCAGACTGTTTGGAAAATGCCAACTGTTGTTCCCATTAAGCATTCGTGATGACTTTAACCAGTCTCTTGTGACAGGCGCGTGTCTCCAAGGTCAACTGACTTTAAGTTTTTCATCCGCTTCTATAATTCCCGAATCAAACCGGGCCTTCTTAAATGGTTTCCACAAAGAAGCAGCTGACTTTGAAATAATGGTATATCAGAGAAGTCTATTTGGTTTACTGTGATCGTGAAGATAATATTTTCGGCTCGTTATTCGTTTAAGATTTCAAAAACATGTGTGATCTACCAAGGAAGCGAGTAGCATGTGACCATCAACCAGAGATCCCAAATATTAAAACAAGATTGGAGGACGGAGCCTAGATACAAATGAACAAGTTAGCAGGGTGGACATAAGAACGACCCCAATAGATTCGATCGTTCGATCGTGTAAGAAGAAGGTACTTTCAAATTCATGCCAAGGAGTTCAAAGACAAATTATACTCACAAAATGTATCCCGCACACAACAGATATTTTCTGAGTAGAACAGTCAGAAGCAGATTTTGTAATGCACTTTTCGAGCACATTTCGTTGATCTCATTAGGTACATACTGTAGCCTGTTGGTTTAAATAGCAAAGTTCAACGGACATGGTGAAACTATCCAACGGGAACACAACCATACAAGCACACACACACACCAGGATCAATTGGGGTCAAACTGTCAACAAGTGTCGGACGATTGATTACACTGGCTCCCTATGACTTGTCATGTTCTGACAGGAGTTCAACATTTTGGTATCCACGGTCGCTCTGAGGACCCAAACTAGAATGTGTTCGTCGACCCTATTGCGTAAATGCCGATTCGTTCTACCATTGTAATTGGTCCGGTACTCAAACGAGAATTTATCAAGGATGTGATTTTTGGCATTAAGTGATGGGGTCATTTAGACAAAATGTGACAAAACCGGTATTTTGAGAAACTGTGGCTGGTTGTATTATCAAATTATCGTCGTCTCAACTCACAAGCATTCAGTATCTTGTGGTCTCAAACTACGTTTACCCGCAAAAACAACAATAGCGTGTAGTTACATACTCAGTTCGAGCTTCTGTTATCAAATTTCAAATCTATGTCCGGTATCAAAGGAATCTCACAGATGGCTCAAAATAAGGCTAGTACACCTCGTTCAATAATACTGAGTTACGTCCAACAAACAGGATACAACCTTGACTGCAAATATATTGATGCCATTTCTGAGCCATGAACTATCAAAAACCTCGTAATCGTACAATCGCACAACGACTTTGGAGTTGCGGCCATCCTAGAGAACTTCCGGATATCTCACACAAAAAACGTTGAAAGTCCGTTCTGTTCCGGGAGACGGTAACAATTTACAAGTGGGAGTCGCCCGTGTGTGTGCAGAAAAACTTACGCATCGGTACCAGGTTGCCGAGGTAACTAATGGGCCTTGGTGTGTGTGTGTGCTTGTGTGGTTGTTGTCGGATGGGCGATGACCGTATCCCGAAGCAGTTACTGTACGGACAAGTGAAATCAGGTAAGCGAAGTCCCGGTGGTCAGAGGCGGAGGTGCCAGGATGTTGTGCAGGTGAGTTTTTCACGTTGTAACATTGATTTCAGATGTTGAGAAGATTTGGCGTTGAACCGGACGGCCTGGAGGAATACGGTACGGGCGGGTGTCTGAGCGTTCAACGAACAATTATTGCGCGGCAGCGAGCGGAAGCGTGCAGTACACAAGGAACCATCGGTGCCATAGGTCGCGGTGACATGATTATATGGCGTTGCGATGTGTGCGGCCGTGAATGCGCTGGCCGTTTGGGGTTAATAGGTCACCAACGTACTCATAATACCCCGTCGGCGAAGAGACAACGAGTACGTTAGGCTCCGGTCAGGTAGGTTATATCAATGTATCCATTCTACTCCTGTTCGTTGACAACTCATCCGCTTCCCTGTTCATAAAATTGAGCATCTGTGGTCCTCTATCCATTCTTTTCTTCGGCTTTGTCGGTGTATTGTATGAT